>ONZH01029581.1:0-105001 GCA_900303285.1 Rhinella marina | reverse complement strand
TTTTAAAAAAAAAAATTTTTTTTTTTACTATTTGAAAGCTCTAATATGAACTTATATATTGTGGCTTTTTTTTTTCTTCATGAGCAATCATGGATTTTCTAGACTCAGATAAATCCATGAATTGCTCATCTCTTATCCTGGCCTGCCATCTAGTGGCCAGAATAAGAATTGCACTTTGAAAACTGTAATCCTCACCAGCGAGGATTACAGGCAAGACTGTGAGAGAGCCGATTCCTTGGCTGAGAAGCAACCCCACACATGAATGGTTTCAGGATGCTTTACAGTTGGCAATGAGACAAGACTGGTAGTAGCGCTCACCTCGTCTTCTCCGAATAAGCTGTTTTCCAGATGTCCCAAACAATCGAAAAGGCTATGGACCCAAAATCTGTATGTTTTGTTCCCTAAGCCATTTAGTTATCACCTTTGCTTTATGGCAAGGTGCTCCATCATGCTGGAAAAGGCATTGTTGATCGCCAAACTGCTCTTGGACGGTTGGAAGAAGTTGCTCTCGGAGGACATTCTGGTACCATTCTTTATTCATGGCTGTGTTTTTTAGGCCAAGACTGTGAGAGAGCCGATTCCCTTGGCTGAGAAGCAACCCCACACATGAATGGTTTCAGGATGCTTTACAGTTGGCATGAGACAAGACTGGTAGTAGCGCTCACCTCGTCTTCTCCGAATAAGCTGTTTTCCAGATGTCCCAAACAATCGAAAAGGGGATTCATCAGAGAAAATGTCTTTACCCCAGTCCTCAGCAGTCCACTCCCTGTACCTTTTGCAGAATATCAGTCTGTCCCTGATGTTTTTTCTGGAGAGAAGTGGCTTCTTTGCTGCCCTCCTTGAGACCAGGCCTTGCTCCAAGAGTCTCCGCCTCACAGTGCATGCAGATGCACTCACACCTGCCTGCTGCCATTCCTGAACAAGCTCTGCACTGCTGGCAGCCCGATCCCGCAGCTGAAACACTTTTAAGAGACGGTCCTGGCGCTTGCTGGTCTTTCTTGGGCGCCCTGGAGCCTTTTTGGCAACAATGGAACCTCTCTCCTTGAAGTTCTTGATGATGCGATAGATTGTTGACTGAGGTGCAATCTTTCTAGCTGCAATACTCTTCCCTGTTAGGCCATTTTGTGCAGTGCAATGATGACTGCACGTGTTTCTTTTAGAGATAACCATGGTTAACAGAAGAGAAACAATGATGCCAAGCACCAGCCTCCTTTAAAGTGTCCAGTGGTGTCATTCTTACTTAATCATGACAGATTGATCTCCAGCCCTGTCCTCATCAACACCCACACCTGTGTTAATGGAGCAATCACTGAAACGATGTTAGCTGGTCCTTTTAAGGCAGGGCTGCAATGATGTTGAAATGTGTTTTGGGGGATAAAGTTCATTTTCTAGGCAAATATTGACTTTGCAAGTAATTGCTGTTAAGCTGATCACTCTTTATAACATTCTGGAGTATATGCAAATTGCCATTATAAAAACTGAAGCAGTAGACTTTGTAAAAATTAATATTTGTATCATTCTCAAAACTTTTGGCCATGACTGTAGGATCCTTCAAAGGCTTGCTGTGGTGCATAAACCTACTATTTGGCCACCCCTAACCAGTGCTCACAAGCAGAAACTATTGCAGTGGGCCCAGACATACATGAAGACTAATTTTCAGTCTTGTTTACTGATGAGTGTTGTGCAACCCTGGATGGTCCAGATGGATGGAGTAGTGGATGGTTAATGGATGGCCACCATGTCCCAACAAGGCTGCGACGTCAGAAAAGAGGTGGAAGAGTCATGTTTTGGGCCGGAATCATGGGTAGAGAGCTGATAGGCCCCTTTAGGGTTCCTGAAGGTGTGAAAATGACCTCTGCAAAGTATATAGAGTTTCTGACAGACAACTTTCTTTCATGGTACAAAAAGCAGAAACGTGCCTTCAGGAGCAAAATCATCTTCATGCATGACAATGTACCATCTCATGCTTCAAAGAATTCCTCTGTGTCATTGGCTGCTATGGGCATAAAAGGAGATAAATTCATGGTGTGGCCACCATCTTCCCCTGACCTCAACCCTATAGAGAACCTTTGGAGTATCATCAAGGAGGCAGTTCACATCAAAACAGCAGCTGTGGGAGGCTATTCTGACATCATGCAAAGAAATTCAAGCAGAAACTCTACAAAAACTCACAAGTTCAATGCATGCAAGAATTGTGAAGGTGATATCAAAGAAAGGTTCCTATGATAACATGTAACTTGGTCTGTTAGGATGTTTTGGATTTAAATAGCTTTTTATTTCAGTGAATGTGACCTCCTAATGCTGCAAATTCCACAAATGAGCATTTTCAGTTCTTAAAAACATATAAAATGTTTAGAAACTCTACTGTGCTTAATAATTTGGAACAGTGCATTTTGAGTTTTTTGAATTTTTGAAGAATATACTGTTATCATTGGGAGGTTTGTTCAATAAAATTCAATGTATACTCTAACGGGTGATGACTTTTATTATACTGACTGTCATTTGCACCGACCATTTAGAAAAATCAGAGATACATATCATTTGCATAATAATTTGGAACATGGTGTAAATACAAGAAGATGAATAACTTATACCAGCTATATCAAACAACCTCCGGCACTCTAGATGTTCTAAAACTACAACTCCCAGAATTCTCCATTCACTTCTATGGGAGTTGTGAGAACAGCCAAGCATGTTGTATGCTGGAACTTGTGGTTTCACAGCAGCTGGAGTGCCGAAGGTTGCTGATCAATGATATACAAGATGTATAACTTATACCAGCTGTACATATATAATTATATACAGGAGATACCCAAGTTATACCAGCATGCTCCATATCACTATATACAAGAAGATGTATAACTTATACCTGCTGTACATATATAATCACATACAGGAGATACCCAGGTTATACCAGCATGCTCCATATCACTATATACAAGAAGATGTATAACTTATACCTGCTGTACATATATAATCACATACAGGAGATACCCAGGTTATACCAGCATGCTCCATATCACTATATACAAGAAGATGTATAACTTATACCTGCTGTACATATATAATTATATACAGGAGATACCCAGGTTATACCAGCATGCTCCATATCACTATATACAAGAAGATGTATAACTTATACCTGATATACATATATACCATATTTTTCGCTTTATAAGACGCCCTCCCCCCCAAAAAAAAAAAGTAGGGGGGAAATTGCGGTGCATCTTATAAAGCGAATACAAGTGAGCGCTTCCATTATGGAAGCGCTCACTTGTATGTATCAGGTGCCGGACCCCCAACAGACCTCAGATCAGCCCACCCAGCCCCATAAGCATAAAATAAAAAACTCTCTTACCTGTCCTGCGCCGCGGCTCCCCTCCAGGTCCGTTGCTCCTGTCTTCTCCAGCGTACAGCGTCAGGACGTGGTGCGCGCACTATGACCTGACGCTGCACGCAGTCAGGTGACAGTGCAGCGCTGGCTTTAGAAGCCAGAGGAGCGCCAGACCAGGAGGGGAGCCGCGGTGCAGGACAGGAAAGAGAGGTTTTTATTTTATGCTTATGGGGCTGGGTGGGCTGATCTGAGGTCTGATGGGGGCTGATTGAGGTCTAATGGGGGTAGGGTTGGCTAATCTGAGGTCTGATTGGGCAGAGTGGGCTGATATGGGGGCACAGTGGGCTGATCTGAGGTCTGATGGCACAGTGGGCTGATATGGGGGCACAGTGGGCTGATCTGAGGTCTGATGGGGGCACAGTGGGCTGATATTGGGGCAGTGGGCTGATCTGAGGTCTGATGGGGGCACAGTGGACTGATATGGGGGCTGATGGGCTCATCTGAGGTCTGATGGGGGCACAGTGGGCTGATATGGGGGCACAGTGGGCTTATCTGAGGTCTGATGGGGGCACAGTGGGCTGATATGGGGGCTGATGGGCTGATCTGAGGTCTGATGGGGGCACAGTGGGCTGATATGGGGGCTGATGGGCTGATCTGAGGTCTGATGGGGGCACAGTGGCTTGATATGGGGGCTGATGGACTGATCTAAGGTCTGATGGGGGCACAGTGGGCTGATATGAGGGCATAGTAGGCTTATCTGAGGTCTGATGGGGGCACAGTGGGCTGATATGGGGGCTGATGGGCTGATCTGAGGTCTGATGGGGGCACAGTGGGCTGATATGGGGGCTGATGGGCTGATCTGAGGTCTGTTGGGGGCACAGTGGGCTGATAAGGGGGCTGATGGGCTGATCTGAGGTCTGATGGGGGCACAGTGGGCTGATATGAGGGCACAGTGGGCTTATCTGAGGTCTGATGTGGGCATAGTGGGCTGATATGGGGGCTGATGGGCTGATCTGAGGTCTGATGGGGGCACAGTGGGCTGATCTGAGGTCTGATGGGGGCACAGTGGGCTGATCTGAGGTCTGATAGGGGCACAGTGGGCTGATCTGAGGTCTGATGGGGGCACAGTGGGCTGATATGGGGGCACATTGGGCTTATCTGAGGTCTGATGGGGGCACAGTGGGCTGATATGGGGGCTGAAGGGCTGATCTGAGGTCTGATGGGGGCACAGTGGGCTGATATGGGGGCTGATCTGAGGTCTGATGGGGGCATAGTGGGCTGATATGAGGGCACAGTGGGCTTATCTGAGGTCTGATGTGGGCACAGTGGGCTGATATGGGGGCTGATGGGCTGATCTGAGGTCTGATGGGGGCACAGTGGGCTGATGTGAGGTCTGATGGGGGCACAGTGGGCTGATGTGAGGTCTGATGGGGGTCTGACATGGAGGGCTGATATGGGGGTCTGATGTGATGTCCTGAAATTTATCGGGGGTTTGATATGAGGTGTGATGAAAAATATTTTTTTCTTACTTTCCTACTCTAAAATCTGGGGTGTGTCTTATAATCAGGTGCGTCTTATAAAGCGAAAAATATGGTAATTATATACAGGAGATACCCAGGTTGGACCAGTATGCTCCATATCACTATATACAAGAAGATGTATAACTAATACCGGCTGTACATATATAATTATATACAGGAGATACCCAGGTTATACCAGCATGCTCCATATCACTATATACAAGAAGATGTATAACTAATACCAGCTGAACATGTATAATTATATACAGGAGATGACCAGGTTATACCAGCATGCTGCATATCACTATATACAAGAAGATGTATAACTAATACCAGCTATACATATATAATTATATACAGGATATACCCAGGTTATACCAGCATGCTGCATATCACTATATACAAGAAGATGTATAACAAATACCAGCTGTACATATATAATCACATACAGGAGATACCCAGGTTATACCAGCATGCTCCATATCACTATATACAAGAATATGTATAACTTATACCTGCTGTACATATATACACTCACCGGCCACTTTATTAGGTACACCTGTCCAACTGCTCGTTAACACTTAATTTCTAATCAGCCAATCACATGGCGGCAACTCAGTGCATTTAGGCATGTAGACATGGTCAAGACAATCTCCTGCAGTTCAAACCGAGCATCAGTATGGGGAAGAAAGGTGATTTGAGTGCCTTTGAACGTGGCATGGTTGTTGGTGCCAGAAGGGCTGGTCTGAGTATTTCAGAAACTGCTGATCTACTGGGATTTTCACGCACAACCATCTCTAGGGTTTACAGAGAATGGTCCAAAAAAGAATAAACATCCAGTGAGCGGCAGTTCTGTGGGCGGAAATGCCTTGTTGATGCCAGAGGTCAGAGGAGAATGGGCATACTGGTTCGAGTTGATAGAAAGGCAACAGTGACTCAAATTGCCACCCGTTACAACCAAGGTAGGCAGAAGAGCATCTCTGAACGCACAGTACGTCGAACTTTGAGGCAGATGGGCTACAGCAGCAGAAGACCACACCGGTTGCCACTCCTTTAAGCTAAGAACAGGATACTGAGGCTACAATTTGCACAAGCTCATCGAAATTGGACAGTAGAAGATTGGAAAAACGTTGCCTGGTCTGATGAGTCTCGATTTCTGCTGCGACATTCGGATGGTAGGGTCAGAATTTGGCGTCAACAACATGAAAGCATGGATCCATCCTGCCTTGTATCAACGGTTCAAGCTGGTGGTGGTGGTGTCATGGTGTGGGGAATATTTTCTTGGCACTCTTTGGGCCCCTTGGTACCAATTGAGCATCGTTGCAACGCCACAGCCTACCTGAGTATTGTTGCTGACCATGTCCATCCCTTTATGACCACAATGTACCCAACATCTGATGGCTGCTTTCAGCAGGATAATGCGCCATGTCATAAAGCTGGAATCATCTCAGACTGGTTTCTTGAACATGACAATGAGTTCACTGTACTCAAATGGCCTCCACAGTCACCAGATCTCAATCCAATAGAGCATCTTTGGGATGTGGTGGAACGGGAGATTCGCATCATGGATGTGCAGCCGACAAATCTGCGGCAACTGTGTGATGCCATCATGTCAATATGGACCAAAATCTCTGAGGAATGCTTCCAGCACCTTGTTGAATCTATGCCACGAAGAATTGAGGCAGTTCTGAAGGCAAAAGGGGGTCCAACCCGTTACTAGCATGGTGTACCTAATAAAGTGGCCGGTGAGTGTAATTATATACAGGAGATACCCAGGTTATATCAGCATGCTGCATATCACTATATACAAGAAGATGTATAATTTATACCAGCCATACATATATAATTATATACAGTAAATGACCAGGTTATACCAGCATGCTCCATACCACTATATACAAGAAGATGTATAACTAATACCAGCTGTACATATATAATCACATACAGGAGATACCCAGGTTATACCAGCATGCTGCATATCACTTTGGTTGTGACTAAATCCCATGACTCGGAGGGACCTAGTCCTCCCCAGTTATGGGAAATAGCTGGCTCTACAGCAGCTGGTAAGGACCTTTTTGCCCCCTAGTGGTGAGGTCCTGCATAGATATAGTATTTAGCCAGCTCACAGTGAATTGGCTATTTCCCATGACTCAGAGGGACCTGGTCCATCACCAATAGCCAGCTCTAAAGTAGCAGTCTATTTTCTAGGTTGTGCACCCCTAATCTGCAGGGACCATTTATTTCCCTATTGTCCTAGACCTGATCTATCATAGTATTTAGCTTCACAGTGAATTGGCTAAATCCCATTCTTGCCACAAGCACCATTCTGGTAAAGCTTCAGTGACATTATTATTTGTATTTGCTTCACTTTGTAGCATTGACTAAAGTAACACAGGTCAACGGTGGATAATAAAGTATTTATAGTTATTTTCTATTTCCCAGACTCCAGAAGGACCTTTTCCATCTATTACATACTGAGAAGGTGTCATGTAGGAGAGGTCCCTCTGAGTGATGGGATTTAGCCAGCTCATATAGAAATGACTATTTCCTGGACTCCAGAAGGACCTTTTTCATATGTTATATACTGAGGTGTCATGTAGGAGAGGTCCCTCTGAGTGATGGGATTTAGCCAGCTCATACAGAAATGATTATTTCCCGGACTCCAGAAGGACCTTTTTCATATGTTATATACTGAGGTGTCATGTAGAAGAGGTCCCTCTGAGTGATGGGATTTAGCCAGCTCATATAGAAATGACTATTTCCCGGACTCCAGAAGGACCTTTTTCATATGTTATATACTGAGGTGTCATGTAGGAGAGGTCCCTCTGAGTGATGGGATTTAGCCAGCTCATATAGAAATGACTATTTCCTGGACTCCAGAAGGACCTTTTACATCTATTACATACTGAGAGGGTGTCATGTAGGAGAGGTCCCTCTGAGTGATGGGATTTAGCCAGCTCATATAGAAATGATATTTCTTGGACTCCAGAAGGACCTTTTACATCTATTACATACTGAGAGGGTGTCATGTAGGAGAGGTCCCTCTGAGTGATGGGATTTAACCAGCTCATATAGAAATGACTATTTACCAGACTCCAGAAGGACCTTTTCCATCTATTACATACTGAGAGGGTGTCATGTAGGAGAGGTCCCTCTGAGTGATGGGATTTAGCCAGCTCATATAGAAATGACTATTTCCTGGACTCCAGAAGGACCTTTTACATATATTACATACTGAGAGGGTGTCATGTAGGAGAGGTCCCTCTGAGTTATGGGATTTAGCCAGCTCATATAGAAATGACTATTTTCTGGACTCCAGAAGGACCTTTTCCATCTATTACATACTGAGAAGGTGTCATGTAGGAAAGGTGCCTCTGAGTGATGGGATTTATCCAGCTCATATAGAAATGACTCGGACTCCAGAAGGACCTTTTTCATTGTTTTACTTGTGGTTAGGCCGGGATTCTTCTGAGAGATTAGCAGCACATATATGCACCGATGATACACTTTATAAACTTGGCCTTTGTTTCGTCTAACAAATATTTAAAAACCAACCTGAGCTTCTTCAGCACTTACCATTGAAATATGATCAAACTTGTACATCATTAAATATGTTTTCCAGTTTTCACAAGTAAATATCCTCATGAGTATACTTAGAATAGACCCCATCTACTATGCTGTGACGAGGCTGTGTACTGCCGCTCTTCAATAGACTTCTATGGGATAGATAGATTGCTCTTCCATAGAAGTCTATGGGAGATGGAATCCATAGTGCATGGCACACTTACATAAACTGGAAAATCCCTTTTAAATTTAGTATTTCTAGGCATCCATTGTAAACATATTAAGCAGAGTGTGTATTATTGTAAAAATTGATTTGCAAAATTAACTTATCACATATTCAAAGACAGATATATTTATGTAATGCCGGCAGTCTGCGCCAGCCAGCGTACTACTTCTCCTAGCAGACACTGCAACCATGTTAATTTCCATATATGCTGCCTGTTTACTGCTCTTCCACTTTGGGACACACATGTACTTTAACGGAGGCTAAAGTGTCTGCCCATAGGGTGGCATGTGCTCCCTACCTAATATTTATAAGGAAAGTGCATGTTCTTATAAGAGGGAGAAATTCTATTTATCGGTGTATCTAACCCTGGCTTGTGTTCCTGTTATTTGACCTATAATCCCTGTTCTGATATCCCGCTCCTGACTTCACCTATGCTACCGGCCCTGACTAGATGACTGACTACCTTGGCCTATATTCAGACACTGCTCTTGCCTAACCCTTTGAGACCTGTTTTATAGACTCTATTTGCCTGGTCAGCCGTTACCTACTCCTGATTAGGTGATACAACCAGCAGTATGTTTAGGCAGTTCATTACAATTTACCTAGTTGTCACACTAAATTTCCATTAAATGCCATTTATGACACATATAGTCATGCTCTTAGTAGTCCCAAATCTATGTGCTACACTCACTCATTATTCACAATTTTCACTGACATATAGAATGTGAACATGTAGCAGAAGTGCTGCAGATTTTCACATGCTAATAGACTTGCTTAGGGAACAGCAAAATCTGCTGAGTTTCTGTAACGTGTGTTTGCACCTGTCACAGTGGGCTATGTCGAATTGATATGATCTTGTATATATCTGGTCAATGTGTTTGTGCTATTAGTAAGTGTGTTTTGTATTATATAGTAGGGATTGTAGTGATGGTCTTCACATCTCCCTGGTACCAGAGATAAGGTATGCTGATGACCTCTGTGACCCTCAGGAAATGTTAAGTTTGGGAACTCTACACTTCTACAGGGGTCTGGCCATGCTTCAAAGTATTCTTCACCGCGGGGGTAGTGAAACCCGGCCCCTGCTAGTGACATCATAGACAGGGAGGGGCGGATATGTTTCTGGATATCTCTGAGACTGGGGGCAGTAGTCAGATGTTGGGAGATGTGAGAACAAGCTGAGGTGTTCTCTCCTGGATTTGCTTAATATGGGACCTTGGAATATCTGTAACTTCTTGTGCGTTTTCCAATAAACGGCTCACCAATGACCGCTCCTATTGTTCAGTGCCTATCTTCGTCAGTCATAAACTGATTTTGTGACAGCACCCATAGACTATTCTCTTCTATAATTACACAATGTCCTATGCCATCATCAATAGAACTGTAGGTCATTATGCACCTATGATTTTCTTTATGTACAACCACAAAATGATGGCATGCAAGTGTGCCAGCATATAGTTTTTTAAAACTAAATCTAAGTCCCTATGTGCTATTTTTTAAAATAATTTATTTAAATTTTTTCATAAATAAAAATAAATAGATTTTTTTTAACCCTTTCAGTACCGGAGGTTTTTTTTGTTTTGCGTTTTCGTTTTGCGCTCCCTGCTTTCAAATAGCCATAACTGTTTTATTTTTCTGTTCACATAGCTGTATGAGGGCTTGTTTTTTGCGGGACAAGTTGTGCTTTCCAACGCCACCATTTAATATTGCATATGGTGTAGTGGGAATCGGGAAAAAAATTCCAAATCGGGTGAAATTGCAAAAAAACGCTATTCCGCTACAGTTCTACGTGTTTCTTATTTACAATGTTCGATGTTCATTAAAACTGACCAGTTACTTTCATTCTACTGGTCAGTACAAATCCGGCGATACCTAATATGTATAGTTTTTCCTGCGTTTTGATAGTGATAAAATAATTATAAAGTTGGCCTTTTTTTTTTTTTGTCATATCTTGACCCCTATAACTTTTTGGTATTTATGTGTACGGAGCTGAATGGTGGCTCATTTTTTGGTGGGGCGATCTGAACTTTTTATTGATACCATTCTGGGGTGTGTATGACTTTTTGATCACTTGTTATTTATTTTTTTTTAGAAAAAAAAGCGACAAAAAACAGCGAATCGCCATTTGGACGCTTTTTTCCGCCACACAATTCGCCGTATTGGAATTTTTTTTTTATATTTAAAAAGTACGGGAGTTTTCGGTCATGGTGATACCCATGATGTCTATATTTATTGTTATTTAGGTATTTATTTTTTAATTATACGGAAAGGGGGGTGATTTGAACTTTTATATTTATTTTATTCTTTATATATTTTTTAACTTTTTTTTTGTGATTATTTTAAAGCTCAAATATGAGCAAATAGATTGTGTTTTTTATTTTTTCTTTATGAGCAATGAGGGTCTTTTATTTTTGACTTAATGACCGAATTTGCTCATTTCTTATCCTGGCCTGCCATCTAGTGGCCAGAATAAGAATTGCACTTTGAAAGCTATAAACCTCATCAGCGAGGTTTACAGCTTTCAGATCGTGTACAGACACCCCAATTGGCCACACGGGGTGTCTGTACACCACCCGGAAGCGTACGCTTCCGGGTTTTGACGCAACTAGATGCCCTGATGATCACGGCATCTAAATGCCTACGAAGACGACGCCGATGGCGGTAAGTACCCGCAAGTCTCTGCTATTAGAAACAGCAGAGACTTGCCGGCCATAACGCCGTGCGAGCGGGCGCCATGTGTCCGCATCGCCCCAGTGCCATACATGTAAGGCGCTGGTACTCTAAGGGTTAAATAAAGCATTTAATTAAATAAAATACCGTATTTTTCGCCCTATAAGACGCACTTTTTTTCCCCCAAAAGTAGGGGGGAAAATGCGGTGCGTCTTATAGGGCGAATACAAGTGAGCGCTTCCATAAGGAAGCGCTCACTTGTACGTAGGGACCCCCATCAGACCTCAGATCAGCCCACCCAGCCACTTAAAGACCATACTTACCTGTTCTGCGCTGCCGCTGCCGTCCGGTCCCATGCTCCGCGCTCCTCTCTCTTCCCTGCCGGCACGCACTATGACCTGACGCTAACAGGTAACAGGAACAGGTAAGTATGGTCTTTAAGTGGCTGGGTGGGCTGATCTGAGGTCTGATAGGGGCACAAGACGCTGATCTGAGGCGTGAAGGGGCACAAAACGCTAATCTGAGGTCTGATGGGGGCACATTCTGCTGATCTGAGGTCTGATGGGGGCACATTCTGCTGATCTGAGGTCTGATGGGGGCACATTCTGCTGATGTGAGGTCTGATGGGGGCACATACTGTTGCTCTGAGGTCTGATGGGGGCACATTCTGCTGATTTGAGGTATGATGGGGGCACATTCTGCTGATTTGAGGTATGATGGGGGCACATTCTGCTGATCTGAGGTCTGATGGGGGCACATTCTGCTGATATGAGGTCTGATGGGGGCACATTCTGCTGATGTGAGGTCTGATGGGGGCACATACTGTTGCTCTGAGGTCTGATGGGGGCACATTCTGCTGATTTGAGGTATGATGGGGGCACATTCTGCTGGTCTGAGGTCTGATGGGGGCACATTCTGCTGATGTGAGGTCTGATGGGGCACATACTGTTGCTCTGAGGTCTGATGGGGGCACATTCTGCTGATTTGAGGTATGATGGGGGCACATTCTGCTGATCTGAGGTCTGATGGGGGCACATTCTGCTGATCTGAGGTCTGATGGGGACACATTCTGCTGATCTGAGGTCTGAATGGGGGCACATTCTGCTGATTTGAGGTATGATGGGGGCACATTCTGCTGATTTGAGGTATGATGGGGGCACATTCTGCTGATCTGAGGTCTGATGGGGGCACATTCTGCTGATATGAGGTCTGATGGGGGCACATTCTGCTGATGTGAGGTCTGATGGGGGCACATACTGTTGCTCTGAGGTCTGATGGGGGCACATTCTGCTGATTTGAGGTATGATGGGGGCACATTCTGCTGATCTGAGGTCTGATGGGGGCACATTCTGCTGATGTGAGGTCTGATGGGGCACATACTGTTGCTCTGAGGTCTGATGGGGGCACATTCTGCTGATTTGAGGTATGATGGGGGCACATTCTGCTGATCTGAGGTCTGATGGGGGCACATTCTGCTGATGTGAGGTCTGATGGGGCACATACTGTTGCTCTGAGGTCTGATGGGGGCACATTCTGCTGATTTGAGGTATGATGGGGGCACATTCTGCTGATCTGAGGTCTGATGGGGGCACATTCTGCTGATCTGAGGTCTGATGGGGGCACATTCTGCTGATCTGAGGTCTGGTGGGAGCACAGTGAGATGGTATGGGGGCACAGGGGGCTGATATGGGGGTCTGATGTGATGTCCTTAAATTGATGGGCAGTCTGATAAGAGGATCTGATGAAAAATATTTTTTTCTTATTTTCCTACACTAAAACCTAGGTGCGTCTTATGGGCCGGTGCGTCTTATAGGGCGAAAAATACGGTATATATAACATGTATTAACATTTGATAACCTTCCATGGTTAATAACTTAACATATGTATTCTTTAACAATAGATAACGTAAATGTAGTTTGTGTCAATATATAGACAGATTTACATTAAGATTGTTCACTTAAAACGGGTAAGACAAAAAGAACCCAAATCTAACAGGAATAATAAAGAACATAACCTCTATTGCATCTAGACATACTCTATGTTAATCTATATGTAATATATATATAGTAGTCTGATATTACAAAAGCTCTCCTATACCAAATCAATATTAGGGGAAACCAGCACTAATTTGATCGTTATTAGAGGCTGGTACGATCGAGGAGGGGAGAGTGTTCTGATGCAGAAACTGAACACCACAGGTAGGATGAATGGTGAATACCTCTCTTGATAGGTATCACCATCCCTCTATGTGATGTGTGAATTCGGGGAGTAGGAGACACAAGCAGGATTCATACAACAGCCTGTTCGCTCAGAACTGCTAATAAGTTAACATATGGATTTACCATACAGACTTCAATTATGAAGTACCACATTTGTTGCAAATATAATTTTTGTTTTTTGTTTTAATGCAAGAAGATAGTTGGCTGACTCCAACACACTGAAAGTGGTACCACATTCCACAAGCTGAGCATTCCACCATTTGATCTTTAGGGTTATAAAGCTGACATAAGCAAAAGGTGCTTAGTGTAATTTTTTTGGAATAAATTGGGGAGCGTGATTTTGCCAGCATTGAATGGGGAAACATTCTCAATCTCAATGCAGTCTCAATGCAGTAAACAATATGAGTATTTTACTTTGGTCAAAGACAACATCACTTAAGCTCATTCCATATGCCAAACAAACCGCATTTGCTATTGCAAATGGCCCACAGTCAAGTGTCTGTGGCAGTTGTTTTTAGTGAGTCATACACTGTGACATCAGCAACAGATCCATGAGATACCAGCCAATGTGCTCCTGAATGATGAATTTGAATAATGTTTTCATTTTTGGTAGCTTGGCCGACTTTATTATGTGCCAAGAGCAATTTGTCAAATAGACCAAGCACATGAGGGAATTGAATAGAAATTAGATGTTGGCAAATATTAATTACTTTGTCATCAAGCCACTTGTTCCCTTCAATATCTAACTTATCCTGGTAAGTTAATTTGATGCCATTTATTACTTTCCATGTGTCATTGCAGGTATCTTGTCCAATACCATTGTCCAAACTGGTTTATGGATATTCTTTCTTCTTCAATATCCCATACCTCTTCCCTAAGCATATCAGCTTTGGTACCAACTCTTTGAGAAGATGGATGTTTTGGGCGGCCATATGCATGTTTTGGCAGTGGTTCGAAATTCACTAATGCATCCTTTTTTCTCTTTGGTGACAATTTCTGATTTTGGTTGTTCACAATGCTCTCCGACGAGGTGCTAGGTCCAGTATATTTTCTGTAGGTGGTATTGTTAAGTTCAAAAAATGGGGATGGCCCTCAAATGTCTCCTCTTTTACTTCATTTGAAAAACATTGTATGTCCAGTGAAAACAGTGGGTTGTGAGTGTAAGACTTTTCTAGTCTATGCCATCCCCATTCATGGATAAATTTTAGAATGCAGCATATGTGTTTACATGGAAGTACAAAATTTCCCCACACGTGCAGAATGGAGTTTGCCCTCCTAAATTCACTGTGTAAGTTTTGGCTTTGTGAGTTTCACTGTCCACTTTAAAAATCCCACTAGTACTGTTCACACACACAATGCTGTTTAGATCCAGGTTGCTATCCATTCTCTGCATAATGTGACTAATTATTTCCCTTGGGCGATTTTTTAGAAAACTTGGAATTTCCTGTTTATACTTCCGGTAATATTCAGAACTTTTAGCTCCACATACCTGGGTAATAAATAGATAAATTATCATTAAAAATGCTAATTGTACATTGAACATTGTACTTTAAACAAAATATTCATATTTTAAAAAATATATATTTTTTAATGCTGCAAACATCTTCAAGCTCATTCTGTGTTTTTTTATTTACATTATTGAGTTAATATATCCCTATGAAAACACTCATGCTGTGGTATCAAACCTATAGGTGACCTACAAATACTGATGGTTTTGCTCTGGATATTGTAGGCAGAATATGGATGAAATGTGTTCAATTCATCCACTATACTTGTACAGTAAAAGCTGTGGATCTGTAGTCATGTAAGGACCTCCACTTACTGTTTATCCTAGTAGTTCTGTCAGTATTTATTCAGGAATTCTGCTACAAATCACATATAGGAAAAACAATCTTCTTTAACTTAACACCATAGTCTCTTTACCATGGCAGCACAAATCACTCGACAAGCCTGCTGTTAGGGAGTTGCCCCACTTAGAAATTATGGCTTATTCACAGAATATGCTATAAGTATCCTATAAGTGCGGGACTGTATCTATCTTGACAATGGGGTTCTCCTATGCCACCAGAGGTTGCCAGGAGTGTTGAAAAAGCACACAATGCTGATTTACACAGCTTGTGCCAATCCCATTGACTTAAACAAGAGTTACATAAATAGATGGGACTGAATCTTACATACAAATTCCCAAATATATGGTACAAATACAGCACATATAGCTCAGAGTTTTACCCCTGGGTTCATCAGTAGAAGGGATTACATAGCAAACAAGAAAGCATGCTTATCAACAAATTTGAATCGAACTACAAGTAAATGTGTTCAGATAATAAATCACATAGCTCATAATGATGCAGTCACTCTGACCCTCCGGGTACAACCAGAAATATCAATACATGATCAGGGTCTGTGAACATGCCATAAATGTCCTAGATGGGACAACCCTTTTAAGCATTTAAAAAATTGTGTAATTAACTTTGAATATTGCATTATTCTATTAAATAGCTCAAAATCTTACTTTTTGTATGTGTTTGGGAAGAAACTTGAATGAAGTACTGTGATCATTTCACTAGGAGAACAAATTTTGTATCCCTCTAGGTGACTATATTTTAGGATTTCATGCTGTTGCTCAAGTCCATTGTTTGTGTGTATGCCAACTTGTAATACACCATGTCGGTAAACACGTGCCCATTTCTGCTCGAGAATTAAAATAAACACATAGTGATATTAATTACCTTATTATGCATATCATCAAAATATATATATACTATAGTAGTCAAATCAAACTAAAGCATAATGATTTTTTTTACTAAATGTAGATGTTATTTATACACAATCATTATCATCAGTCTATACAGTCCCATGTAATAACAGTAAGATATCAGGACATATCTGCCAAAATGGCACAGAAAACATACAGTTTTCCTAAACACAGCACATAAGAAAAACACCATACACATAAGGGAGATTTATCAAAGCTGAAGTAAGCAACCAATCACGCTTCTGTGTCTGGCAATTCTATGGGTTTGCAGTTGCAAGGATAACAATACTTGTCTGACTGCATTGTCTCATGTGTACAGCCTGGTGGAGTGTGGATCATGGTGGGGGGAAAGTAACAGCTCTAGTGAAAGGAATTCTCAGGCTACATGCATACACCAGTGAAAAAAATTCTAAATAAATAAGAGGTTAGGTAGGCACACTCACACTTGGGTAGTATACTGGTGATATATTAATGATATTCTAGTGTTAATTACCAATAGATAGTATAGTGATATAAGAATAGTTGTTTAAAATATATTATTTTAATATTAACATCAATAAAAACGTCTAAACATATAGCAGAATATCAAAATAATACATAGGATATATCCAGCGTTGGAATACTCAATTATAATGGAAAAATCAAGTGAAAAATAAGTAGAAGTAATACAAATAGTAGAAATAAAAAATAAAAATAGTAGGAATAAAAAATAAAGGAAATATTGTATGATAAAATAGCAAAGTCTCTGACAATAATGTATCCTTAATAACAAAGTCTCTGGTAATAATGTATCCTTAAAGGGTTATTCTCATTTTAGACAATGGGGGCATATCGCTAGGATATGCCCCCATTGTCTTATAGGTGCGGGTCCCACTGCTGGGACCCGCACCTATCTCCAGAACGGAGCCCCCGAAATGAATGAGGGCGCACTGCGCATGCGCAGCCGCCCTCCATTCATTTCTATGGGGCCGCCGAAAATAGCCGAGCGCTGGCTTGGCTACTTCCGTCGGCTCCATAGAAATGAATGGGAGCGCACCGCGCATGCACGGCCCGGCTCCCATTCATTTCTATGAGCTGTGCCTGGTGGTGGCCGGACCCCCGGAAACCTGGGGTCCTCCAGGCGCAGCGCTCCCCGCTCCGTTCTGGATATAGGTGCGGGTCCCAGCGGTGGGACCCGCACCTATAAGACAATGGGGGCATATCCTAGCGATATGCCCCCATTGTCTAAGATGAGAATACCCCTTTAATAGCAGGGTCTCTGGCAGTAATATATCCTTAAACAGAGTTGTTTAGCAATAATAAGTCTATTTGGATACACAATTCAATGAGTGAGTAAACAAGCTGGTAGCAAATGGTTATCCATTCATAAGTTTGCAGTATGTCAGTTGCACAAGTAGTGGATAATCCGTGGTTATGATCCTTGTATAACAAGTGTCACTTTCTTTTGTGCAATAAATAGCAGATGAGCAGATAAATATTGAGAAGTTAGTAGCAGTATTACGCAGTTTGTTTAGCAGTAATCCCTGTATAATTAATCCTATATCAGTAGTAACAAGGATACTTACTCCAACAAAATCTCAAATAATAGTATAATATTGCCAGTCGTACTGGGTACATTACCCTCCTTATGGGTGTCCCGTCTCTGCTTCCCTCTATGGTACGATGCAGGCGTTGCTGACTTGTCCGGTGCTTAGCTATAGTGCGCGCTCTTTCCCTGGCGTACCACGCGGCGTCCCACTGGTTGTTTGAATGAGACGCGCCGCTCTGTAGACTGTTTCAGCGAGATGCCGCTCTATAAGTTGTTGCCTTCTTATCCTGGTTGCTCCGTATTATAGAGGCACAGTTGTAGTTTTTATGGGTTTTGTTCAGAACATAACAATGCACTTTCTTATACAGGATTTGTAGTTCTTTCGCTCCTGCTCCCTCCAGCCAGATCAAAATCACTGTTGCCTCTACCAAACGCGTTTCGGGGAAACAGTCCCCTTCCTCAGTGGTTAACAGTGATTTGTGTTAGGTCTGGGAATTATATAGGGTACCTCTTTAATTGAGGTGGGAGGGTTTAATTGCCAATTTAACAGTGTCCCAAAATTCTGGGAAGATCTGGCCTGGATTAACCTGTACTTGTTACATGAGATATAGAGTATCAATTATCACTATTCACAATATTTGTGTGACACCCCTGACATTGAGGAAAATAATAAGTATAATAATAAACAAAAACATAGTACTAAGAAATATAAAATATAAATGTGGATATATTAGTCTTAAAACATACAACTTAAAAAATACGTTGATGAAGTTACTCAAGTAATAACAATGATAAAAATGGTAATAATATAGTAAGAGCAGTAGTGGGATATTAATGAGAAATTATAGACATATGAACATAGTTCTTGTTATATCTTGGGATACATTGCCCTCTTTTACTGGTTCCAGTGGTTTGCTATTGGCTAACTATAGTACCATTCCCTGGTCTCTCCATTGTTTCCTATGATCTAGGTATATATTGTCATGTTATAATGTTGGAACGAATGGTAAGTATGTTACAAATTTATTTGTTGCTGTTTATTATTTATCTGGTGTACACATTCTTTAATATTGTGTTTTCTCTCTTGTACTTTTGTTCTTGTTCCTGTTTCATAGGGTTTGTCATAGTGAAGTATGGGGGTGGGGGCCTCATAGGGAGAGGAGATCGAGGGCAATGTATCCCAAGATATAACAAGAACTATGTTCATATGTCTATAATTTCTTAGGCTGGCTTCACAGCGTTATAATTTCTTAGACTGGCTTCACAGCGTTATTGCAGTGCATATGTGAGTGAAGTGCTGGCACAGCCGATGGCAAGGCGGGAGTGAACCAGCGCTATCATGGAGACGTATGGTCTTTTCAATCACAGGTATAAACCTGGTGCACTTGCAAAGACTCAGTGTGAATCTGGCCTTAGGCTGCTTTCACACAAGCGTGTTTTACCCTCTCGACTCGGAGCGTGAGTATAACATAGCTCCCGTCCTGAACTCCCGGCACTGACCAGGGTCACATAGCATTATATTAATTTATGATTAGAGTTGAGCGAATCCTAAAAGATTTGTGGATTCGGGATCCGGCCCAAATTTTCCACGGGATTCGAGGATTTGGGCCGAATCCCGAATCCCATTAAAGTCTATGGGAGACCCGAATTATTTTGCAGGGGCCAAAGGTTCGGCCGTATCTATCCGCAAAATTGCGGATAGATACGCCGCGGCTCCTATGAAGAAGCTCTATAGTTGTCCATGCGTACGGACAACTATAGGCATTTTCAATGGGGCCGCCCGGCGTGTGTTCCGTGTGTACGGAACACACGCCGGGCGGCCCCATTGAAAATGCCTATAGTTGTCCGTACGCACGGACAACTATAGGGATTCTTCATAGGAGCCGAGAAGACCAAGGCCCAGCCCCCTCCAGCGTCAGGACAAGTAAGTTTTTATGTTTTATGTGAGTGTATATGTATGTGTGTGTATATGTATGTGTGTGTGTAGTATGTGTGTATGTATATGTGTGTGTATGTATGTATGTGTGTGTGTAGTATGTGTGTATGTATATATGTGTGTGTATGTATGTATGTATGTGTGTGTGGCTATATGCATACACTGTACGTACTGTATATTGTACAGCGTGGCGCAGGGGTTATATTGTCCTGCATGGTTTAACCGCCATGCATTTGTTGTACAGTATATATTATAATCCCTGTACCATGCTATACAATGTACAGTATGATTCATACACCATACTGTATAATACACAGTATGATCCATACACCATACTGTATAGTATACAGTATAATCCGCAAACCATACTGTATAATATACAGTATAATCCGTACACCATGCTGTATAGTATACAGTATAGTCCCTACACCATGCTGTATAATACACAGTATAATCCGTACACCATGCTGTATAGTATACAGTATAATCCATACACCATGCTGTATGGTATACAGTATAGTCCGTACACCATGCTGTATAATACACAGTATAATCCGTACACCATGCTGTATAGTATACAGTATAATCCCTACACCATGCTGTATAGTATACAGTATAGTCCATACACCATGCTGTATAGTATACAGTATAATCCATACACCATGCTGTATAGTATACAGTATAATCCGTACACCATGCTGTATAATATACAGTATACTCCGTACACCATGCTGTATAGTATACAGTATAATCCGTACACCATGCTGTATAATATACAGTATAATCTGTACACCATGCTGTATAATATACAGTATAATCTGTACACCATGCTGTATAATATACAGTATAATCCATACACCATGTTGTATAGTATACAGTATAGTCCTTACCCCAATGCTGTATAGTATACAGTATAGTCCATACACCATGCTGTATAGTATACAGTATAATCCCTACACCATGCTGTATAGTATACAGTATAATCCGTACACCATGCTGTATAGTATACAGTATCCCTACACCATGCTGTATAGTATGCAGTATAATCCGTACACCATGCTATATAATATACAGTATAATCTATATACCATGCTGTATAATATACAGTATAATCTATCCTTGTTGCTGCTCCCATTCAGTATAACATCTCCTTAGTTTAAAAAAAAAAAAAAAAAAATCGGTAGCTCAGGTATACATTTCTTTATTGGCAAATGGGGGCGTGGCATGGGAGGAGCCAGTGTAGCATGTGGGATGGGCCGGGGTAGTGGGTGGGGTTAGGGGCCCCATTCAGATTCTTGCTATGGGGCCCAATGATTTCTATGTACGCCCCTGGCTGTATCTATCCGCAATTTTGCGGATAGATACGGCCCCATTCGTACGGTCGTGCGAATGGGGCCTAAAAGTTGCCCCAACATGTGAAAACCTCAGAAAATGATGGAAACACCTTGGAAATGCATAGGAAACACCAGGGGCAGCATGTATGGATGCCTCTGAGGCTCCCTAATTGCACCATTTTTTCTAAATCTGGCCAATAGTCTGGGGATGACCCCAAGGCAATTTTCAGGGACAAGGTAATGGTGACCCACTTAAAAATGCTGCCTGACAACCTGGCGGTGAACCCCTGATTGTCTGTCTTTCAATAAGATTGCAGTGTAAAGCATGGTGGTGAGCCTCAGTATGACTTTTAGGATGGAGATTGCATGTGGACACGTACTCCCTGGAACAGGGCTGCCATCAGGAATTTCGGGGCCCCTTACAGGCAAATTTCGTGGGCCCCCCCCCTTTCGGGTAAACTTTACAGATTACAAAATGGCTAACTTTTTTTTCTTAACAAGTCGCATCATTGTGTTTATTATCCCTGTGCAGTGACATCACTGTGTTTGTTATCCCTGTACTGTGACATCACTGTTTATTATCCCTGTACAGTGACATCGCTGTGTGTATTATCTCACTGCAGGAAGAGGTAAGTGGTCTGTGTTTGTGTGTTTGTTTTCTATTTTTCAGGGTCATGAATGCAGAGGACTACTTCGGATTCGCTGGACTACGTCGGACCAGCTTTTTTTTTTTTTTTTTTTTAATAAAATGGTCAAACAGGGGTCTGGGGGAGTGTTTATTTCAATAAAATGTTTTATACTGGTGTGTGTGTATTTTTTTTTTTACAATACTACAGTTTTAGTAATTATGGCTATCTACAGACGGCCCTGATTACTAATAATAGGTTTAGTGCTTGCCGGTATGGCAGGCCAGCACTAACCCCAACATCTATTACCTCGGCACCCACCGCCACCAGGGGTGCCAGGAAGAGCCGGGTACCCTCAGTACCAGACCTTCTAAATTGAGGGTCTGGCTCTGGGGCGGCTGCAGGCTGGTACCATTAGGCTGGGAAGGGCCAATAACCGTGTCCCTTCCCACCCTGGTAGTGCCAGGCTGCCGCTGCTGGTTGTATCTGGCTGGCGAAGGAAAAAAGGGGGGACCCCACGCCATTTTTTTTTCTAAAATGTCATTTTTTTTTAAAATGGCGTAGGGTCCCCTCCTTTTTTCCTTCACCAGTCAGATACAACCAGCAGCTGCAGCCCGGCACTACCAGGGTGGGAAGGGACACGGTTATTGGCCTTTCCCAGCCTAATGTTACCAGCCTGCAGCCGCCCCAGAACCAGACCCTCAATTTAGAAGGTCCGGTCCTGCGGGTACCCGGCTCTTCCCGGCACCCCTGGTGGCGGTGGGTGCCGAGGTAATAGATGTTGGGGTTAGTGCTGGCCTGCCATACCGGCAAGCACTAAGCCCAGTATTAGTAATCAGGGCCGTCTGTAGATAGCCATAATTACTAAAACTGTAGTATTGTAAAAAAAATACACACACACCAGTATAAAACATTTTATTGAAATAAACACTCCCCAAGACCCCTGTTTGACCATTTTATTAATTAAAAAAAAAAAAAAAGCTGGTCCGACGTAGTCCAGCGAATCCGAAGTAGTCCTCTGCATTCACGACCCTGAAAAATAGAAAACAAACACAGACCACTTACCTCTTCCTGCAGTGGGATAATACACACAGCGGTCACTGTACAGGGATAATAAACACAGGGATGTCACCGTACAGGGATAATAAACACAGTGATGTCACCGTACAGGGATAATAAACACAGTGATGTCACCGTACAGAGATAATAAACACAGCGATGTCACAGTACAGGGATAATAAACACAGTGATGTCACCGTACAGGGATAATAAACCTCAGATCAACACATTGTGCCCCCATCAGACCTCAGATCAGCGTCTTGTCCCCCCATCAGACCTCAGATCAGCGTCTTGTGCCCCCATCAGACCTCAGATCAGCGTCTTGTGCCCCCATCAGACCTCAGATCAGCGTCTTGTGCCCCCATCAGACCTCAGATCAACACAATGTGCCACCATCAGACCTCAGGTCAGCGTCTTGTGCCCCATCAGACCTCAGATCAACATCTTGTGTCCCCCTTCAGACCTCAGATCAGCCCCCAGTGCCCCCATCAGACCTCAGATCAGGCTGCCATGCCCCCATCAGACCTCAGATCAGTCCGCCGTGCCCCCATCAGACCTCAGATCAGCCCGCCATCAGACCTCAGATCAGCCCGCCGTGCCCCCCATCAGACCTCAGATTAGCCCACGGTGCCCCCATCAGACCTCAGATCAGCCCCCCATGCCCCCATCAGACCTCAGATCAGCCCGCCATGCCCCCATCAGACCTCAGATCAGCCCCTAGTGCCCCTATCAGACCTCAGATCATCCCCCAGTGCCCCATCAGACCTCAGATCAGCCCCCAGTGCCCCCATCAGACCTCAGATCAGCCCCTAGTGCCCCCATCAGACCTCACATAAGCCCCCAGTGCCCCCATCAGACCTCAGATCAGCCCCCAGTGCCCCATCAGACCTCAGATAATACACACAGCGATGTCAATGTACAGGGATAATAAACACAGAGATGCCACCGTACAGGGATAATAAACACAGGGATGTCACCGTACAGGGATAATAAGCACAGTGATGTCACCGTACAGAGATAATAAACACAGCGATGTCACAGTACAGGGATAATAAACACAGTGATGTCACCGTACAGGGATAATAAACCTCAGATCAACACATTGTGCCCCCATCAGACCTCAGATCAGCGTCTTGTGCCCCCATCAGACCTCAGATCAGCGTCTTGTGCCCCCATCAGACCTCAGATCAGCGTCTTGTGCCCCCATCAGACCTCAGATCAACAGAATGTGCCACCATCAGACCTCAGGTCAGCGTCTTGTGCCCCATCAGACCTCAGATCAACATCTTGTGTCCCCCTTCAGACCTCAGATCAGCCCGCCATGCCCCCATCAGACCTCAGATCAGCCCGCCGTGCCCTCATCAGACCTCAGATCAGCCCGCCATCAGACCTCAGATCAGCCCGCCGTGCCCCATCAGACCTCAGATTAGCCCACGGTGCCCCCATCAGACCTCAGATCAGCCCCCCATCAGACCTCAGATCAGCCCGCCATGCCCCCATCAGACCTCAGATCAGCCCGCCATGCCCCCATCAGACCTCAGATCAGCCCCTAGTGCCCCCATCAGACCTCAGATCAGCCCCCAGTGCCCCCATCAGACCTCAGATCAGCTCCCAGTGCCCCCATCAGACCTCAGATCAGCCCCTAGTGCCCCCATCAGACCTCAGATCAGCCCCCAGTGCCCCCATCAGATCTCAGATCAGCCCACCCAGCCACTTTAAAAAAGCAGACTTACCTGTTCTGGCCGCCGCTGTCCTCTGGCTCCCCGCTCCACTGTTTTCCATGCCGGCGCGCACTATGACCTGACGCTGCGTGACCTGAGTCCGCGCTGGCTCGTGATGCCGTGCCGAAGCGGCAAATATTCGAACGAATCCCGAATATTGCCGCTTCGGCTCGCTCATCACTATTTATGATGCTATGTAACCCTTACAGTTCTGGAATGTATTGGATAACACTGACATAATGCTGTCACAGTTATCTAATACATTCCAGACCACTAAGGGTTATATCGCATCATAAATCACTCTGGGAGTCCAGGACAGGAGCTGTTATTAGGCTATATTCACATTGGGCGTTGTGTTTTGCGGATCCGCAAGACACGGATACCAACCCATTTGCGTTCCGCAATTTGAGGACTGCACATAGCCTTGGCTTATCATAGAAAATGCCTATTCTTGTCTACAATTGCGGACAAGAATAGGACATCTTCTATTCTTTTTAAAGGGACACTGTGTGCTGTTCTCATGTTTTGTGGCCCCATAGAAATGAATGGGTCCACATCTGATTTGCAAAATATGTGGCTCAGATGCCAGGAAAATGCCCATGTGAATGTCGCCTTATACTCACGCTCTGAGTCCAGAAAGCGACCTTAGGCTGGAGTCACACACATGTGAAGTGCCGCCATGGTTGCCAGCAGAACAGGGTGATCTTTAGAGATATAGCTGATTGTCTGGTTAGGTCTACAATTCACTTTGTGCTGCAAATATGCTGCGCAAATCCAGTCTTTGACCAACTTCACACAGCATATTAAAGGCACAAATACACATTGAATATGTGTGTGGAATCCTGGTCAAACACATAATATGACGTGTGTGTCCGGTCTAAAGGTGAGAATAATTAAGAACAAACAAGAAAATGTCTGCTTTTTTTGTATTCTTATGTATTTAGTATGCAATATGTCATAATTCTATTTACTTACCAGGAAATAATTTTGTGATCGCATTTATCTCTTCCAGGCAGAAATCAACTAAAAAGCAAGATGGATTCCAATTCTCATTCCAGGACTTAAAAATACTTAATGCTTCCAGTATGCTTTCCGAATTTTCATACTGGAACAAAGGAACCTACTACAACATAGCACACATTTGTCCTTACACATAGGAAAAACAGCGGCAGAGCATACCGTGTGGTTCTATGTAGCATCAAAAAGTGTCATGTCATTTCCATATCTCTGCAACAGCCTTTTTTGCCACTCTGTTTGATATCAAAACAAAAATTTCTTTTTAGTGCGTTCTTTGTCATTGGCTATGTTTGGTCGACAATGATTAGGATTTTCTTTCTGCCATGCATTTACAATCTGAATGAGATTAGATTGATCAATTTAAGAATTTTTGGTTATTGATTTGGCTTTAGCCATTATATTACAAATATCTTTTCTAGTGGGATAGAATCGTCAACGATATTCCACAGGTGGATCTATACCTGGAAACATTTCATTTCATATGTATTAATGTGACGCCTCATCTCACTCACTTTACGAACACCACTTCTGTGTAAATTCATAATTTTTTCTTTTACTCTAATGTCAACTTTTTCACGTAAGTTGGCTACCTGAAAGTAAAAATGGCAAAATTGTTAATCTGATATTCTAATGCATTACACCAGACTGATTCATGGGCCATACCAATCCAGACAGTACCTTCTTTGTGTTTAACCCCTTCATGTCTCACAACTTTTGTTGTTAATTTTTTTTTTACATTTTTGTTTTTTCCTCCCCATCTTACAAATGGTATGACAACTTATTTTTTGTGTGAAGAGTCATACTTTATAATGGGACCATTTAATGTTTCAAAAATACTATTGGAAAGCTTGAAAAAAATATTTATTTGGTAAAATAAAGGTGGTAGAGGTGCAAACATTTTAGATTCTGGTTTTTGCTGTGTACTTTTCCAGTATAAATGACATGACAACTTTATTCTACTGGTCAGGATGATTATGCCGATACCAAGCTTGTATTTTTTTTACCACTTTTAATAAATAAAAACTCCTTACAAAACTATAAAATTTTTGTGTTGTCATTTTCATAGACCCAGCATGTGGGATAAAAAAACATCATATTTTTATAGTTAAGACTTTTATGGACACAACATCAAATTTGTTTTGTTTTTTCAAAAGGGTTACACTTTTATTTTCTAAATGGGAAAAGCTTTTTCTTTAATATTCTATTATTTTTTACAATTTATTTTTATTATTTTACTTATAGTCCATTGTAGTCCTGTAGTCACTTGATCGCTTGTTCAGTACACTGCTACATCGATATATAGCAGTGTACTGACTTTTTACACTATTCCTATAACATCCTGCCGTAGGATATAATAAGGTGCTCAAATATGGCAGTCATGGGGGTATTCAGAAGGCCCCCAGCTGCCATGACAGCACCGCACAATTTCGCATAAGGGTGTAGTTCAGGGGCTGATATTGCCTTCGGAAGCGAAAGCAACCTCCTGGATACCGTGGTCGAACTTGACCACAGAATCTAGGTGGTTAAACGGCCAGGATTGGAGTTATCGCTGGTCTTCGCCGTTAGCGGCTAGTGTAAGCTGTAATACACAGCTGACACCTACCACATATGAAGCAAGTCCACTGTGTTAACTCGCTTAATACTTGTCTTCCATCAAGTAACTGTATGCCTTTTTGCAGGAAGGGGTTCAGTGAGGTATATAAGCGGAATGTTAAATGCTTGTATATTATAAAATTATACAATTTATTATGTAAATTAATAAGCCAGAGTATTTTTGGCCCTAATGATCCAATTAAATATTTTTGTCACATATCAAGAGCCCTTTTTTTTTATAATGTAGCCATTTCTATGTTGGCATATTTTCTTAACAGTACAGGCTATACCTTTCATTGACACCACTTAAAAGGTAAGGGGCCGTTTAGATGGCCTTGATACTCCGGGTCCACAAAAATGTGGATCTCCCCGGAAGAAACCTTGTGTGGCGAAACGGCGTTGGGAATAGGACGCCGTCATGCGGTGCAATGACTCCCACTCTTGCCTGTCTCATTTTTGGGTAACCCTTTTGCTAATGATGTTTCTTTTTTTGCTGTGCATAATCGAATACTATTGCTGCTAGTTTAACCCTTTTCTTTGGGTTATTTTGATGTCTTTGCACTTTATCATAGTATAGAACCTTACTCTTTGTGAGCATCTGGTTGCCCTTTATTATATTATTTTCTTTTTCTTGGCTGGTCTTATAGGACCTTCACCACACGACAGTACCCTCTTTTTTTATCCTTCTCTTCATTTTTTGTACCCTGTGTAAACAATCAGCTGGTAAAGTAGTGGATGGAAGGTATATTCCTTTAAGGTATCTGTGTTCAGTGATGTAAAGCATGGAATTGTATATGTTTTGTTTCCCTGGAGTTTAGCCCCAGGATTTAGGTAATACCCAGAATACCTGGATCCTGGAAGGTCTCTCCCATGCTCCGCTCCATCTATTTTATCTGTCTAGAGCTCCAGGTGGTGGCTCTCAGTCTGATAAGGAGCACACTACCGGAGTGCAGTGTGTGTGTGTGTGTGTGTGTGTGTGTGCTGTCTGAAGAAAAGACCTATTGGAGTTTGAAAAGCCTGAAGTTTGGTGAGAACCAGTGTTGGATTTTGTTGGAGCTAAAAACCTGCCATTAAGGACATTTCCATTTGATTGTTATGCTGAAGCAATCCTGTTAAGTACCTGTGTTTTTTTGGATTTGGCTCAATAAAGCAGAGACACTTGAATTTTTCTGTCTGCCTATACCTGATTTTGCTGGACTACAAGTCTAATTACAAGGTCCCGATTCACACCTGCCATTGACTATATTTGTATCATTATGGTTGCTATATGTCTTTTTAATCAATAAAGTATTACTCTTTTCCTATATCTATGTGTGGACAGATTACTTATATTTTTAGGTGGGCTTATTGTGTTATTCGTCCACGACTAAGGACCTTTTGAGTACCGCAGAGGATTTGGTGTACATGTATTATCATATAGGAAATTCCTCATAATATGTGATAGAGCGGGTACAGAAGCCTCTATACTATATTACATTATATTGTACTATATTATACTAAAGTAAAGTTTCCAGTGCATGAGAAATATGTATTACATAGATACACAGGAGCCTCTTTACTATTTTATGCTGTATGATAGTCTTATACTATAGTATAGGAGTTTCCACCTCAGCGCCAGTGTGTGAGGGAGATTTATATATTAAAGGGGTTGTCCGAGTTATGACAAAAAATATATAGCACTGTAAATCTGATGGGCAGCAATATATAACTAAGTTAAGCATGTTTTAGGCAAAAAAAATCCATATTTCCTAATTTCCCTGGTTCTCTTCTGGTCTTTGTTTACATGCAATAACAACAATCTCAGCCCCTCCCCCTTCCCCCCTCTCTACAAAGGGAATGAATACAAGTGCTGAGTGACATGTCTGCCTGCTGGAATACTCAGCAGCATGTTGTATGTGCAGGACTACAAGTCCCAGCTGTACAATGACACTGCTGATACACACAGGAATTTCTCCCTACCTGTTCTTGTACAATACAATTCCTCTACAGCTCTTGTGCCCAGCATTTGTCTCCTCTCACTGCTGTAGCTACTGTTTGTTATAAAGCCTTGAGCCCTCAGTGTGTTCTGGCTGAAGGGGTTAATGTTTTATCTGAAGGAAACCAGGAAGAAAGCAGATAGCAGGAGCCCGGCAAAGAAAGGGGGCGTGGCCAGTGACGTCTCGTGTACAGACTGTTATCTGAACTCTGAGGCTTGTGAACGAAACATCACAGAGCAGAGAGATAAGGTGACATCACAGGTCATGTGACCCTCAGTCAACTCTGAGAAACCAGCAGCTCTAGAAACACAAAGTATATGGGAAAGTTATACCTGACAAGTTAGAAACATATAAAGAACAAAAAAATAACTTGGACAACCCCTTTAAGGATAAAACACACCGTGTGCTACACGGGACATATGGTCCACACAAGGACCATACCTACCATGCAGTACACGTTGTGCATTAGCCTTTAGACAGATCACAGGAGTCTTCAATAAAATACTTTATTATATTATAGGACAGGGGTCCCCAAACAGCAGTCCATGGACTAGTACTGGTCTGGAGCCAGAAAATTGCCACTCATCGCAGTGGGAGCTGGTTGCATTACATAGCCAGGCTCCCATTGCAATGGCCAAGGTCAGCACTAATGCAGATCATGGCCGTTAATGCCTTAAATGCTCATGGCAGCACCTAAGGCAGTGACAGATGGAGGTGGCTTCATCGGTCATACGTAGACAACCCCCCCAATACAATCACTGGTGCTGATGGTTGCCTCTGGTCTGCTTACATGGCTGTCTATTGGGCTCTGCTATGGCCAGAGCCATATAGACTGCCCATAGTGGCAGCACAATACATTGAAATACAGGATTATATTGAATATGCAGAGAAAAAAATCTTTAAAAAGTATTAAAATGATCCAATTCAAGGATATAAAAGTGGCACATAAGAGATTATGCTATGTCAGGGATACCCAACCTGCGGCCCTCCAGTTGTTGCAAAACTACAACTCCCACCATGCCCGGACAGCCCACAGCAGGCATGGGAGTTTGTTTTAAAACAGCTTGGAGGGAAGCAGATTAAGCATCCCTGTGCTATTTGAATGGCCTTTGGGTTTGCGAATAATGTCTTATCCATGACATCCTGTCCTTCTATATATTACAAAGCATCTAATCATAGTCATCACTATAATGTTTGTTTTAATTTTCGCTATACAAAAAGGTGTCATCTCACTCCGGTCACTAGTCCTGATAGTAGAATGACATATCCTGTTTTGTAGGGATCACTTCTCAGCAGTCATCTCATTATCATATCACAGACAGGGGAACAATGACAGGTGATACCTACATTATATAGAAAACACTACGTCACAATAGGTGATATCACTGCCCTATCCTACAAAATGACCTCTGCACAGGTCACTGAACATGTCTAGTACACTCTGCTATAGAAGTCAATGGGTCCCCTCCAGTCTGTTGGTGCCTATGATCATGAGGCTGCTGTAAAGAATATCTTAAAATGCTGTTTAGATGGCTGCCCCATGATCATGTTCATAATATATAATAAAAAAAATCAACAATCATTAAATGATAAATTAGAAATAAAGCAATATGTATCACTATTTGGTATCATTAGAAAAAATAATATGGATGACACATTCCTTTAAATACCACATAATTCTATTTACATTACATACATCTAAAACATACCTCTCCAGTAGTTGCATGAAATTTATGGTCAGACTGCACTGGAAATCTGGCTACATATCCATGACTAGCTTTTACATTGTCTATATTCTTTAAAAGCTCTAATTTTAATTTCTTGGAATAATTTTTTCTTCTTTTTTCTGTATCAACTGCAATCTAATTTAAAGTATACACAAAATATTTGATGATTTATGATAAATAGGAACAATTTTAACATGATGGCCCAGATTTACTAAACCTGATAAACCCCAATTCATGCCACAAATTTTGGTATACATGGTTTTCAGTACATTTAATAAGTCTTACACAATTTTTCACTTCATTTCTGACGCAATCGACAGGGGGTTATGGCTTATAGAAAAGGGGTTATTTTGCATAACTAAGCCAGCTGATAAGTGGTGTATACTTAGACTAGTCAGTCCTAAAATAAGGGCTCATTCAGACGGCCATATGATGTCCACAAAAATATGGATCCGTTTTTTTGTGGACAGTTCAACATGTCTACAAAAAAAACAGACAGCATTCCGTTTTTTTTGCGGAACCATAGACTTTAATGGAGCTATGTCCTGATTTTCACTGACAAGTATAAGACATGTTTTATTTGTTTTGCGGAGCCATGGAATGGAAAAAAAGGGCCCATAGAAGTGAATGGGTCAGTATGTAATCCACAAAAAAACGGATCCACATTTGTGTGGACAACATATGGCCGTCTGAATGAGCCTTTAGATAGATTTATTATCAATATATATTTTAAGACTATGTAGCGCATTGTATAAGAATTAGACACCATTAGTAAATCTGGACCAATGTGATCATGAAGTGCGAATTAACCATTAGGGTGCGCACACACATATGTTTTCTACAAAGAAAAACCTGCAGCGAACATGCAGTCCTGCATAAATTAAAGGTCCAGAACTCCGCAAAGCCGCCACAATGTCTGCATCGCAACACGACAAGCCGCAGCATAAATTAACATGCTGAAAATATAAAACCAAAATATTGCCACTATTTTCACAGCTGGTTGATGAGATAAGTTCATATCTTATTAACTATGCTGCTACTTTAAACGCTGCAGGGTTGTTACACAACAAACCGGCAACGACATGATTGTGTGTGCGCCCCCTTATACTAACAAACTTGTAAACATGAACCAACGAAAACATAACCAGGATCTTGTTCTGTGTTATTATGGGGTTGTAGGAGGATTGTTCTATACACAACAGTTTTATTAGCCAAAAAAAATATTTACTAAGGGGCTTTTACAACAGATGGTCTGATCTTACAGATCACACTGGTCAGACATGGCTGCTTACACAGATGTTTAGATCAGTTTTGTATCAGTTAAGACAATCAGATCAATTATTGGCCAGAATCTGTTGGTGTAAATTCACTCTTCAGAAAGAAGCTATCCTGTATAAGAAGATATATGAATGTTTGGAAAAGGATAAACATTTAGCATTGACTATACAGTATAGACCAAAAGTTTGGACACACCTTCTCATTCAAAGAGTTTTCTGTATTTTCATGACTATGAAAATTGTAGATTCACACTGAAGGCATCAAAACTATGAATTAACACATGTGGAATTATATACTTAAAAGTGTGAAACAACTGAAAATATGTCTTATATTCTAGGTTCTTCAAAGTAGCCACCTTTTGCTTTGATTACTGCTTTGCACACTCTTGATGAGCTTCAAGAGGTAGTCACCTGAAATGGTATTCCAACAGTCTTGAAGGAGTTCCCAGAGATGCTTAGCACTTGTTGGCCCTTTTGCCTTCACTCTGCGGTCCAGCTCACCCCAAACCATCTCGATTGGGTTCAGGTCTGGTGACTGTGGAGGCCAGGTCATCTGGCATAGAACCCCATCACTCTCCTTCTTGGTCAAATAGCCCTTACACAGCCTGGAGGTGTGTTTGGGGTCATTGTCCTGTTGATAAATAAATGATGGTCCAACTAAACGCAAACCGGATGGAATAGCATGCCGCTGCGGTAGCCATGCTGGATCAGTATTCCTTCAATTTTGAATAAATCCCCAACAGTGTCACCAGCAAAGCACCCCCACACCATCACACCTCCTCCTCCAAGCTTCACGGTGGGAACCAGGCATGTAGAGTCCATCCGCTCACCTTTTCTGCGTCGCACAAAGACACGGTGGTTGGAACCAAAGGTCTCAAATTTGGACTCATCAGACCAAAGCACAGATTTCCACTGGTCTAATGTCCAGTCTCTTCTGCTTGTTGCCTGTCTTTAGCAGTGGTTTCCTAGCAGCTATTTTACCATGAAGGCCTGCTGCACACAGTCTCCTCTTAACAGTTGTTGTAGAGATGTGTTTGCTGCTAGAACTCTATGTGTCATTGACATGTCATGAAAATACAGAAAACTCTTTGAATGAGAAGGTGTGTCCAAACTTTTGGTCTGTACTGTATATTCCATAGCATTTGAAAAATAAAAGTTGTACTGACATTGTCTGCTATATTCCAAAGCAATATATTACTTTGAATTGTCTTTAGAAATCCGAACAATTTATATGTACTAAGACTGTCGCTGTGTCACAAAAAGATCCAGTCTTATTGGACTACTGAAAATGCTTTGCAATCATTTTTAGTTTAGAGATCAGATATTTGTGATCTTCATATAAACAAACTGTAGTAAGAATTAAAAAAAATTGCATAAGAGGTCTGCCTTAAAATGGCAAATCATCAATAAAATCTATTGCATGTGTTCTCATTTATCAGTTCCTAGTTATGAACCTTTCAGACGAGAAGAAATCTGCACAAGCACACATTTACAAAGTCGATAAATGTAGTTAGCTCTGTTCACATTGCTATATCAGTGTTGTGTGGGTTGAACAAGATCCTTGGTAGTTTGCATTATTGCCAATAGTGCATTCACTACTAGCATGAGGAGATATTACCCACAACTATCATCTTTCTGACAGGAAATCAAGTGTTAGTTATTCATATGATTGTAGGATCTTTTACATAGGCTGATGACCATGGATGAGTGCCCCATTCTCAATAAGGTTAAGTTCACATCATTCTTTTCTGTCTTGCTACACTGCTAATTTGGATATTTTTTTACTTTTTAAAAAATAAAGAATTAGTGCAAATTAACTTTAATTATTTTAAGTATTTGGTAATCGAGTGTTTCTGTTCATATAATCTCAACATTATATCAATATATAAAAGATTGTAGCACTGTTCACTTTCCAGTAGATTCTATATGGAATAATTGCTTTACTGATTTAATAAATGACTTTATTACTGTTTAATTCTGTAACTCTATTCTTAGATTTATGTCTATTTGATTACACAGTTGTAACCATTGGAATAATTTTTGCTACTTTGAACTTACAACCTAAAAAGAGGTAATATAATACTTAGAATAACCGGTTGAATACAAGTGTGCCTGTGTTCATTGGTTGACTACCAAGCATTTAGTTGCCCTAGCACAGATTGGTGAGCCTGCATTGTGCAGGAATTTGAAGTGATTGTTGAGTGTGAAAAAGAGTAACCGCTAACAATAGAAACCAGCTCATGTGTAGAGTTTTAAGACACTTACAATTCACATTATTTAATGTGTGTGTTTTAGATGGACAATAAAAAAACACAAGAAAATATTTTTATTTTTAATGGATTTTAACAAATAAAAAGCACTTTCAGGTAGCTTCATTTAAATAATCTATAATTCAACAAATGTTTTGAGCACATAATAACCTTCCATACATCATATGCATTGTGCAGAAAAGATATAAAATTGTAATGGCTTCTATTTTAATTGTTAGTAAAAATATAACAAACTATTAGTAATAACTGACAATATCACACAAATAAACTTTGTTTAACCTTGAAGTCAGGAAATCTGATAATATGTAAAATGATGATTTCTGCTATACAACCGATTTTCTTTGTACAGATGTAGCAGCTCTGACGCTCATAGCAGGATCGCGTGAGCGCAGAGCGATATCGCTTCATTCATTAAATGAAAGTGTAGTAACATGTAACCACCACCAGATGGCGCATGGAACTATACTTTCAGTAGACTTCAGCGCAGCTCCGATCTCCTTGAGGAAATCGGGGCTGCGCTGGTGTTTTAAAACCCACCCCCTCCAGATTAAAACATTGGTGGCGCCTAAATAAACCCCCTAAATAAACATTGGTGGCACCGTGCGCCCTATCCCCCCCCCTCCTCCAGTATAATATACATTGGTGGCGCAGTGCCAGGGAGCGGTGCGCTCCTACGTGTTGCGCGATCCTGGCTCTGGCTCCTACACTCTGCCGGCTTTCATTTATCTGCTGCGCACGCTCAGCAAGCACCAGCAAGCGTGCACCCGCCCGTCCTCTCCTATGCACGCAAGCCAGCCGACTGCCCACAGACACGTCCGCCCACAGGTCCTCAGCTTCCCATCACTGGAGCAAAAGAGCCAGGATCACGCAGCACGTAGGAGCGCACTGCTCCCAGGCACAAAAGGGGATGTCAATCAGAGCAAAGAGGGGCGTGTTTTACTGGCTTGAAGCAAGGAGGCCGCTGCCCCCTTGACTTCAAGCTGACTTCAGGGAGCGCGCTGTTCTGGAATAAAAGATCGTTTTCATGAAGATTGGGGGATCAGATTAATGTAATAAAGGCATCATTAGGATCACACTGGCCACTAATATGAGGTAATGGCTTCAGTTTTAAATGTGTGTGGGACGTGACAGGTTCCCTTTAAAACTATAGTTCCATGCGCCATCTGGTGGTGGTTTCATGTAACTACACTTTTATTTCTTGTATTGCGCTTCTGGAATCGCGATTCGTTAGCCAGGAATCACAATTCCAGTGAGCGCAATCCCTGCTACATCTGTATTTTGGATTATTCTTCTCTGTGTTCGAGAAGAATGGTCTTGATGCTAGTGGAATAGATACAGACAAAACACAAAGAGTAAAGCAGTATGAATATATTGCGCTATGAATTTGTAAAATCCATGTTATCAAGTCAAGGCATCTGTATATAACCTCCTATAAAACCTATTATTGTACATACCATGTAAGCCAATGCGATCAGCATTTTGCAAATGGCAATGAAACGTTTGTCTTATTGCCATTTGTGCCTCTTCCCCATGCCGCAATAAATTAAAATGGCCAAGAGTTCTCTCCAGTCCGTTGCCAACAGGTGTTGGCAATATTATACAACCAACACCTTTAGTGTATGGAATGGGGTCAGCAGGTGCTCCTATGCCATACATCTTATAAACACTACTGTTATGTGTTGTTAAGGGCTTAATTTGTTAGACGCCACGAGGGGGCACAGAGGGCATTACTACTCTGGAGGGGGCACAATGGGTATTTTTATTCTGCAGGGGGCACAGTGGGCATTTCTGCTGTGGAGGGGGCACAATGGGCGTTTCTACTCTGGAGGGGGCACAATGGGTATTGCAAATGTGAAAGGGGCACAATGGGCATTGATAATGTGAAGGGGGCACAATGGGTATTTCTACTCTGGAGGGGGCACAATGGGCATTGATAATATGAAGAGGGCACAATGGACATTTCTACTATGAAGGGGGCACAGTGCACAGAGGGCATTATTCCTCTGAAGGGGCCACAGTGCACTATGGGCATTACTATATTTTTTTGTTTTGCAGCTTGGACCTTCATCCTACAGCAGACTCAGGTAGGTGGACCTTTACCAAAAGTACTTGAGTACCCCTGGTCTAGATTACCATGTTACTTAAACTAATTTAACAGCCACATTGTGTAATACTTCAACAAGTTATTCTAAACTACATTGTCTGTTTATAAAAAAAAAAAGCTTTTTTTTAGACCTATATTAAGCATAGCATACAAGATTTATAAGGGTACCTGATTTTTATCATCAGTGTTACTGCTACGCTTCATTTCTTTCCCCAAATGACACTGAAGAGTTTTTCTTCCAACAACGATATAAGGAACACCAGTAAAAGAAATCAACGGGTCACCCTTTACATTTGGGCTTCTCCAAAAAATTCTGTCTACACCAGTAGCCTTGATTTCTAAGATCAACAAAGTAGTTTAAAAACTGTTATGTGTGCATTAACTAAAGATAACCACTGGAAAAGATCACTACCTTCATTGCCAAAATGTTTGGACTTGTGTACATTTACAAAATTGGATTTTGAAGTTTCCTCCAAAGAAGAAATTGCTTTATTCAATGAAGAAATAGAATCAAATAATTCAGTTTTTGACTCTTCACACAATGGAAGGTCCTAGCAAAAAAAAAAAAAGAATATATATATAGATATATATATATAGATATATATATATGTATTAATTTAACAATATATTCATCTATATACAACAATAAAATACCAAAAACTGCTTAAAATTTACAGATGCCATATAGCCTATTTAACATTAATCTACCTTGTCATATTGTTAAAATCAGTCCATTACCAGCAGAAGCAGTGACCCACAATACCGTCATCTCTAGGACAGCTGAATTGCCTTAACCCCTGAGGGGCCCCATCTATGGAGCCAAGGACTTCTGTGATCAAGCTTATTTGGCCTTTGGATGCCAGTGCTTTTTTCTGATGCCGCGCTCAATAGTGATAGAGGCAGCAGATAAGCCAATTTTAGATCACTCCTTCTGTCCTCCAACCGGCATCCCCGCAGTGAAATCACAGAGTGCCAACCAGTGGCTATGTCAGCAAGGGACCTTGTGAAGGTCCCAAGGGCTGCTAATAACGGTTGCCTTAGAAGCTCTGCCAGTGGCCAGGCTTCATAGATAACCATATCAACAAGCACTATACTAGAATGCAGTATAAGGTGGAAGCGATCTGACGATCGCATCTTAAAAGGGTATTCCCATCTTAGACAATGGGGGCAAACTGCTAGTATATGCACCCATTGCCTGCCCCAGCGGTGGGACCCGCACGTATATCGAGAACGGAGCGGGGAGCTCTGTGCCTGGGGGACCCCAGGTTTCCCGGGGTCCGGACACCACCAGGCACAGCTCTCTGCTGCTCTCATAGATATGAAGGGGAGCGCACCGCGCATGTGTGGCCACCGCTCCCATTCATTTCTATGTAGCCGACGGAAATAGCTGAGCCAATGCTTGGCTATTTTCGTCAGCCCCATAGAAATGAATGGAGGGCGGCTGTGCATGCGCAGTGCGCCCTCCTTCACTTTGGGGGCTCCGTTCTCAATGTAGGTGCAGGTCGAAGCGGTGGGACTTGCACCTAAAAGACAATGGGGGCATATCGTAGTAATGGTGGCTACTTTAAGGTCCCCTAGGTGACAGAAAAAAAAATGAAAAAAACCCTTGTCCTATTTTCCCCATAGACATTTATATACAGTATAGACCAAAAGTTTGGACACACCTTCTCATTCAAAGAGTTTTCTGTATTTTCATGACTATGAAAATTGTAGATTCACACTGAAGGCATCAAAACTATGAATGAACACATGTGGAATTATATACTTAACAAAAAAGTGTGAAACAACTGAAAATATGTCTTATATTCTAGGTTCTTCAAAGTAGCCACCCTTTGCTTTGATTACTGCTTTGCACACTCTTGGCATTCTCTTGATGAGCTTTAAGAGGTAGTCACCTGAAATGGTTTTCACTTCACAGGTGTGCCCTGTCAGGTTTAATAAGTGGGATTTCTTGCCTTATAAATGGGGTTGGGACCATGAGTTGTGTTGGGCAGAAGTCAGGTGGATACACAGCTGATAGTCCTACTGAATAGACTGTTAGAATTTGTATTATGGCAAGAAAAAAGCAGCTAAGTAAAGAAAAACAAGTGGCCATCATTACTTTAAGAAATGAAGGTCAGTCAGTCTGAAAAATTGGGAAAACTTTGAAAGTGTCCCCAAGTGCAGTCGCAAAAACCATCAAGCGCTACAAAGAAACTGGCTCACATGAGGACCGTCCCAGGAAAGGAAGACCAAGAGTCACCTCTGCTGTGGAGGATAAGTTCATCCGAGTAACCAGCCTCAGAAATCGCAGGTTAACAGCAGCTCAGATTAGAGACCAGGTCAATGCCATACAGAGTTCTAGCAGCAGACACATCTCTACAACAACTGTTAAGAGGAGACTGTGTGCAGCAGGCCTTCATGGTAAAATAGCTGATAGGAAACCACTGCTAAGGACAGGCAACAAGCAGAAGAGACTTGTTTGGCCTAAAGAACACAAGGAATGGACATTAGACCAGTGGAAATCTGTGCTTTGGTCTGATAAGTCCAAATTTGAGATCTTTGTTTATAACCACCGTATCTTGTGCGACGCAGAAAAGGTGAACAGATGGACTCTACAAGCCTGGTTCCCACCGTGAAGCATGAAGGAGGAGGTGTGGTGTGTGGGGGTGTTTTGCTGGTGACACTGTTGGGGATTTATTCAAAATTGAAGGCATACTGAACCAGCATGGATACCACAGCATCTTACAGCAGCATGCTATTCAATCCGGTTTGCGTTTAGTTGGACCATCATTTATTTATCAACAGGACAATGACCCCAAACACACCTCCAGGCTGTGTAAGGGCTATTTGACCAAGAAGGAGAGTGATGGGGTGCTACGCCAGATGACCTGGCCTCCACAGTCACCAGACCTGAACCCAATCGAGATGGTTTGGGGTGAGCTGGACCGCAGAGTGAAGGCAAAAGGGCCAACAAGTGCTAAGCATCTCTGGGAATTCCTTCAAGACTGTTGGAATACCATTTCAGGTGACTACCTCTTGAAGCTCATCAAGAGAATGCCAAGAGTGTGCAAAGCAGTAATCAAAGCAAAAGGTGGCTACTTTGAAGAACCTAGAATATAACACATATTTTCAGTTGTTTCACGCTTATTCCACATGTGTTAATTCATAGTTTTGATGCCTTCAGTATGAATCTACAATTTTCATAGTCATGAAAATGCAGAAAACTCTTTGAATGAGAAGGTGTGTCCAAACTTTTGGTCTGTACTGTATATATATATATATATATATATATATATATATATATAGTGCCCCACCTGTATTATTATACTATATAATGCCCCCCTGTATAAATATAATATATATATAATATATAATGCCCCCCTTTATTATATATATATATATATATATATATATATATATATATATATATATACACAGTACAGACCAAAGGTTTGGACACACCTTCTCATTCAAAGAGTTTTCTGTATTTTCATGACTATGAAAATTGTAGATTCACACTGAGGGCATCAAAACTATGAATTAACACATGTGGAATTATATACTTAACAAAAAAGTGTGAAACAACTGTAAATGTGTCTTATATTCTAGGTTCTTCAAAGTAGCCACCTTGTGCTTTGATTACTGCTTTGCACACTCTTGGCATTCTCTTGATGAGCTTTAAGAGGTAGTCACCTGAAATGGTTTTCACTTCACAGGTGTGCCCTGTCAGGTTTAATAAGTGGGATTTCTTGCCTTATAAATGGGGTTGGGACCATGAGTTGTGTTGGGCAGAAGTCAGGTGGATAAACAGCTGATAGTCCTACTGAATAGACTGTTAGAATTTGTATTATGGCAAGAAAAAAGCAGCTAAGTAAAGAAAAACGAGTGGCCATCATTACTTTAAGAAATGAAGGTCAGTCAGTCCGAAAAATTGGGAAAACTTTGAAAGCAGTTGCAAAAACCATCAAGCGCTACAAAGTAACTGGCTTACATGAGGACCACCCCAGGAAAGGAAGACCAAGAGTCACCTCTGCTGCGGAGGATAAGTTCATCCAAGTCACCAGCCTCAGAAATCACAGGTTAAAAGCAGCTCAGATTAGAGACCGGGTCAATGCCACACAATGGACAATGACCCCAAACACACCTCCAGGCTGTGTATGGGCTATTTGACCAAGAAGGAGAGTAATGGGGTGCTACGCCAGATGACCTGGCCTCCACAGTCACCAGACCTGAACCCAATCGTGATGGTTTGGGGTGTGCTGGACCGCAGAGTGAAGGCAAAAGGGCCAACAAGTGCTAAGCATATCTGGGAACTCCTTCAAGACTGTTGGAATACCATTTCAGGTGACTACCTCTTGAAGCTCAAGAGTGTGCAAAGCAGTAATCAAAGCAAAAGGTGGCTACTTTGAAAAACCTAGAATATAAGACATATTTTCAGTTGTTTCACACTTTTTTGTTAAGTATATAATTCCACATGTGTTAATTCATAGTTTTGATGCCTTCAGTGTGAATCTACAATTTTCATAGTCATGAAAATACAGAAAACTCTTTGAATGAGAAGGTGTGTCCAAACTTTTGGTCTGTACTGTATATCTTTCCAAAAATAAAAATGTTAGGCATATTGGGTATCGCCACATCCGTAACAACCTGCTCTATAAAAATATTACATGAGATGGCCCCCCCAGGTGAATGCTGAATTTTTTTGAAAAACTATGCCAAAACAGCCATTTTTTTCCCTCTTGCCTCACTTTTTGTGTAAAAGCAGGCGATCAAAAAGGCGTATTTAACCCAAAATGGTACCAATCAAACCGTCATCTTGTCCCGCAAAAATGATACCCTACCTTAGACAATCGCTCAAAAAATTTAAAAAATATGGCTCTCAGAAAATGGCAACACAAAAAAAGATTTTATTCTGTTTAAAAATAAATCTAATGTGCAAAATTTAATAAAAATAAAAATGGTAGACATATTGGGTATCGCCGCATCCGTAACAACCTGCTCTATAAAAATATCACATGATTTGCCCCCTCAGGTGAATGCTGTAAAAAAATCTTTAAAAAAAACTATGCCAAATCAGCTATTTTCACCTTGACTCACAAAAAGTGTAATACCAAGCAATCAAAAAGTCTTATGTACCCCAAAATGGTACCAATGAAAATGTCATCTCATCCTGCAAAAAATGATCCCCCACATAAGACAATCACTCAAAAAAATAAAAATCAATGGCTCCCGCAAACCAATCCATCAAAATCTGTTCTGCAAAATCCATATGGCGCTCGTTCTGTTCTGAGTCCTGCCATGTGCCCCCACAGCAGTTTACCACCACATATCAGGTGTTGCCGTATTCAGGAGGAAATGGGGAACAACTTATGGGGTGCTTTTCTCCTATTACCCGTTGTCAAAATTAAAAATTAAAATCAAAATTAAAAATTTATGGCTAAAACAACATTTTATTGGAAGAAATGAAACTTTTGATTTTCACAGCCAAGTGTTTCCAAATTCCGTAAAATGCTTAGGGGGTCAAAGTGGTCAGTACACCCCTTAATATATTCTTTGAAGGGTATAGTTTCCAAAATGGGGTCACTTTTTGAGGGTTTCCACTGTAGGGGTACGTCAGGGTCTCTCAATTACAAAATGGTGCCTAAAAACCATTTTAGCAAAATCTGCCTCCAAAATTCGTATGGCGCTCCTTTCCTTCTGACCACTGCCACAAACCCATAGAGATGTTTACCACCACATATGGGGTATTTCTGTAAACTGCAGAATCAGAGTAATCTATATTGAGGTTTAGTTTGCTGTTAACCCTTGCTGTGTTGCAAGAAAAAAAATATTAACATGAATAATCTACCAAAAAAGTGAAATTTCACCCCCATTTTCCTTTAATTCTTGTGGAACACCTCAAGGGTTAACAAACTTTGTAACATCAGTTTTTTTATAATTTGAGGGGCGTAGTTTCTAAAAAGGGGTCATTTATGGGTGGTTTCCATTACATATGCCCCCCAAAATCACTTTATAGCTGAATTGGTGCTTAAAAAAATGGTTTTGGAAATTTTGTTGAAAATTTGAAAAATGGCTTCTAAACCTCTAAGCTTTCTAACGTCCGAAAAAGCCAGAATTAGACTTACTGGTAATTCATTTTCCATGAAACCACCATGACGGCAGGAAACGAGAGATGACCCCTTGACCTCTGCAGGGGCAGGAAAAACAGAGAAGAGGTTAAATAGCCCCCTCCCACCACCAACACCAGTGTTTTACCGATCACAGTGCTACCATATTTAGTGAATAGAATACTTTTTTTTTTTTTTTAAGTATTGAGTCATACTTATCATAATACTTTTTGAGTATTAAACGTATATATATATATATATATATATATATATATATATATAATTATTTATATATGTATATATTTTATTTATTTTTTTTTGGGTGGGAAACTAGTGCCGTCAGGGTGGTTTCATGGAAAATGAATTACCGGTAAGTCTAATTCCGGCTTTCCATTTCATCACCATGACGGCAGGAAACGAGATCTAACAGATTATCGCTAAGGGGGGGCAACAGCCTGCAGGACCTTTCTACCGAAGGCCAGATCAGCAGTTGCAGATAAATCTAATCTATAATGTTTGACAAAGGTATTTAAGCTGGACCAGGTGCTGCTTTACAGATTTGTTCTAAAGAGGCTCCAGCTTTTTCGGCATAGGAGGATGACATTGCTCTCGTAGAATGTGCTCGCACATTAATAGGACATGGAAGATTTTGAATTTTATAACAAGCACAGATAGTTTGTTTTATCCATCTTGCGATCGAGGATTTCAACACTGTCCTGCCTTTGTTCTTTCCTCCGAACTGGACTAGAAGACTATCGGATCGTGTAAAGTTTTTTGTGACCTCTAGGTATTTAATAACTGCCCTTCTAACGTACAAAGAATGAAATTCTCTTTCCTTGTCATTTTTAGGATTGTTACAAAAAGAAGGGAGAATAATCTCCTGACTTTTGTGGAAGTCTGAGACTACCTTAGGGAGGAACCCCGGGTCTAAGGAAAGAATTATTCTATCGTCCCTAATGGAAAGGTAGGGTTCTCTAATGGAAAGGGCTTGTAATTCACTCAGACGTCTTGCAGAAGAGATGGCAATAAGAAAGGAAGTTTTTAGTGTCAAATTTTTTAGAGAACAACTATCTAGAGGTTCAAATGGCTCTTTGGAAAGTCCTACAAGCACTGTGTTTAAATCCCACGTCGGGATTCTAGACATGATCTTTGGTCTAAGTCTGGAAGCGCCCTTGATAAATCTACTGACCCACCTATGGTTGGCCAAGTTTGTGTCGTAAAAGGCGCTGAGAGCGGAGACTTGAACTTTCAAAGTTGAAGGTCTTAATCCCATTTCTAGACCATTCTGGAGACAATCTAGTATTTTATTAACATTAGGATGGCTTGGTGACTTCTCTCCTGAATATGAGCAAAATCTTTTCCCTATTTTAAGGTATATGGCTGACGTTACCGGTTTTCTGCTTGCCTTTAGAGTAGAGATTACTGTATCCAAAAGGCCTTTATTTTTTAAAATAATGGTTTCAGGATCCATGCTGTCATTTTGAAAAATTCTGGGGTAGGGTGCAGAACTGGACCCTGGGACAGAATATCCTTTCTTTGAGGCAGAATCCAAGGCTCCTGCATGGCTAGCCTTTTCAGTAAAGAGAACCAACTCCTTTTTGGCCAGAATGGAGTAATTAGGATTAGGGTTGTTCGTTCTGATAATGTTTTTTGGATAACCTTGGGGATCAGATGAAAGAGGGGGAATGCGTATGCTAGATCCCAATCCCATCTCTGTGCAAAGGCGTCTACTGCCCACGGAAAGTCTCTCTGATTCAGAGAACAGAAGATTGGAACTTTGGCGTTTCTTCTTGATGCGAACAGATCGATTTGAGGGAGGCCCCATTTTTGAATGAGCAAGTTGAAAATTTCCTGGCTTAGAGACCATTCTCCCTGGTTTATTGTTCGTCTGCTTAGGTACTGTAGTTGGCTATGACGTTTTGACTGCCTTTTAGGTGGACTGCCGATATAGATTTTACCTTTGATTCTGCCCAAGAGAATATTTTGTTCGCCAGGTGCATAAGTTTTGGGGATCTTGTGCCTCCTTGGTGTTTGAGATACGAGACGGTAGTTATATTGTCCGATAGTATTTTTATGTGATGACCTTGTAATTTGGGAGAGGTTAGATTTACCGCTTCCCAGACCGCTCTTAGTTCGCGGAAATTTGAGGATTGGAGAGAGATTTTTACAGGCCAGGTTCCCTGAAATATTACCTCTCCTACTTTGGCGCCCCAGCCCAAGCGGCTTGCGTCTGTTTGGATTAGAATGCATGGTTCTTTTATCCATTCTACCCCTTTGTTCAGATTTTTTACTGATAGCCACCATCAAACAGAGAATTTTATTTGTACCGGTATTTGATGTTTGATATCTAGAGATATCTGCCTTCTGTCCCATTTTTTAGAAGCCAAGCTTGTAAAGTCCTGTAATGAGCCTGACACCACAGGACTGCTACTATACAGGCCGACATCAGACCCAGTAGGCTCATGCCGTCCCTGATAGAGCAAGATTTTATCTTTTGAAACCACTGGACTCGGGCTCGTAGGGTTTTTATTCTTTCTTCTGGAAGAAAGGACATCTGACGTCTTGCATCCAGAAGTATGCCCAAGAATTTTATTTTTGACCTGGGGAGGAGACAAGACTTTTTCTTGTTTATTATCCATCCTAGATCTTGAAAGACAGAAAGAAACCTGTTTGAATCTGACTGCATTTGATTTTCTGAGTGTGTTATTAGAAGAAAATCGTCCAGGTAGGGTATTATTATAAGACCCTCTCACCTTAGGAAGGCAATAATTTCGACTATTAGTTTCGTAAACACTCTCGGAGCAGAGGATATTCCGAAAGGAAGAGCCGAGAATTGGAAATGTTTGATCTGCCCCATCGGATCTTTTATTGCACATCTCAGAAATTTTTGTGATGACTGACTGATTGGGACATGATAATATGCATCTTTGAGTTCGACAGAACATAGGAACGCTTTTGGCAGAATTAGAGGAATTGTGGAATTGATGGACTCCATTTTGAATTTTCTGTATACTATATCAATGTTTAGGTTTTTTAAATTTATAATCGTACGAAAAGTGCCTTCTGGTTTTTTTACTAAAAAAAGAGGGGAATAAAAACCCCGACCTTTTTGAGATTGTGGAACCGGGATGATAACGTTTGACTTTATAAGATCCCGTATTCCCAACCAGATGTTGTTCATGACAGTTAGGGATTTGTGAGTCGTTATCTGAAAGTGATTTGGAGGGAGAGAGGAAAATTCTATTTTGTAACCTTCTTTTACAATATTCAGGGCCCAGGGATTTGAGGTTACCTGTTGCCACTGAGGAAGGAATTTTCTCAGTCTCCCCCCCCACGCTGGCGTTATTGCTTTTCGGAATTTTTATTTTGGGGGTTGAGAAGAAAACCCCTGCCTCTACCTCCTTTTTGGTAGCTCCAGCGACCTGTTTTGCCTTTGCCTCTGTATGATTTTTCCTGGTGAGCAAAGGAACGAAAAGGAAATCTTTTCCTAGATGGTTTTTCCTCAGGAAACCCCTTCTTTCTATCGGTGGCTTTTTCAAGGATCTTATCCAATATTGGCCCAAATACATATTCCCCCGAGAAGGGAATGGAACATAACTTCAATTTGGAAGCTTTATCCCCTCCCCAGGATTTCATCCATAATGCTCGTCTTGCAGCATTAGATAAAGCTGCATCCTTGGCAGAGAACCTAACTGTTTTAGCGGAGGCATCCGCAAGAAAGGCCGTGGCGGACCTAAGAAGAGGAATGGATTCTAATATTTCATCTCGGGATGTTTTATTTTTAATATGGTTTTCTAGCTCGTTGAACCAGAAATACATGGCTCTAGCCACAGAAGTGGCAGATATATTAGTCTTTAAACTAAACATAGCTGCTTCCCAAGAATTTCGAAGTAAGCTATCTGCCTTCCTCTTCATAGGGTCTCTTAGTTGAGACGAGTCTTCAAAGGGGAGGGATGTCTTTTTATTCACTTTTGCAACCTGCACATCTATTTTGGGGATTTCATCAAAGATTTTGGATTCTGAGGAATCAAAGAGAAGTCTGTTTTTGAATTCTCTAGATATTCCCAATCTTTTCTCTGGTTCGGCCCATTCATCCATTATCATTTCCCTTATATTTTCGTTTATGGGAAAAACGCGGGACCGTTTAGATCTAAGACCTCCAAACATTTCTTCTTGAATCATAAGGGGCTTTTGTACTTCCTCGATCCCCATTATTTCAGAGGAAGAGAAGAAGAATTTTTTTGATTCTTCTATAATTTCGCCCTCCGATAATAATTCCTCCTCTCCTCCTACACGGGATGAGGAGGCGTCAATATCTATGATTTCAGAGTCTGAAGAAGACTCTCTTGATAATCTTTGCTGTTTATGAGGGGGGTGACTAGGATCCTCTCTCAAAAACGCCAGAGAGGATTTGACCTCATCATGTATCATAGCCTTGAACTCTTGAATCATAGATGGTTGTTCCTCTTTAATTATGCCCGCTATACATTCTTTACATAGCTTTTTGGCATATGCTTCAGGAAGTTTTTTATTGCACTGAATGCATCTAATAGTTTTCTTGGGCTTCTTCTGAGCCTCCTTAGAAACCTATGGGTTAGAGGAACCTCCGTCAATGGTGTAATCATATAAGAGATTTAAAACCATGATAAATATGCATAAGGTGTGAATATCCTTTCACAAAGGAAAACAAAAAGTATGGAGGGAGAGAGGAAAAGGGAAAAAAACACCCACATATAGCAATCTGCTATTAGGTCTTCCCCCTCCATAACACCAATATGCTGCTAATACTGCTGCCATATCCACTCACGGTTTGCTGTGAAGGAGATTCCAACTCCTTGAGAGTAACCTCCGGACCCGACATGGTGCAACACCAGCCCGCAGGACTTTCGGCGAGTACAGACCTCAGATCAGAGGGGCGGCTTTTGAATATGCCCGCCGGAACACTTCCGGGTGCGTCAGCGCGCCGGAAGTACGTCACCCAGGAGACTCCGGAAGTACCAGATGACTCCATTGGAAACGGACGCCCGCCACCAGCGGTACGCATCCATTAAACCCTGCTTATCCCACCAGGGGAAAGGAGGTTGCAGGCAGCAGAGGGAAGGTACCTGATTTACAGGTACGATCCCTGAAGATTCTCCCTGTCCAGCATTGGTACAGCACCGCTGGAGGAACAGGGAGTCCGACCCAGGATTTTTCTATCTGTAAGGGAAGCTATGCGGCCCCCAATACAGACCTAGTTAGGTAGAAAATAACAAAGAAATACTTCCACTTCACCTCCCTGACGAACAGAGAGGACTCCTCTATCCTGGCCACTGTAGGGGCAGGAAAAACACTGGTGTTGGTGGTGGGAGGGGGCTATTTAACCTCTTCTCTGTTTTTCCTGCCCCTGCACAGGTCAGGGGGTCATCTCTCGTTTCCTGCCGTCATGGTGGTGAAATGGAAAAGTAAAATTACATTTATAAAATCATGCCAACATAAAGTAGACATATGGGGAATGTAAAATAATAACTATTTTTGGAGGTATTACTATGTATTTTGAAAGTAGAAAAATTGACATTTGGAAATTTGAAAATTTTTCAAAAATTTTGCTAAATTTGGTATTTTTTTATATAAATAAAAATTAAATATTTTGCCACAAATTTACTACTGTCATGAATCACAATATGTGACAAGAAAACAATCTCAGAATGGCTTGGATAAGTAAAATTGTTCCAAAGTTATTACCACATGAATTGACACATGTCAGATTAGCAAAAAATGGCCTGGGCAGGAAGGTGAAAACAGGCCTGGGGTTGAAGGGGTTAATAGTGCCATTAGAAACTACAACTCCTCCCGCAAAAAATAAGCCCTCATTAGGCTATGTCAATGGAAAGATAAAAAAGTTATGGCTATTGAGTGTAATTAACAAAAGTGGCTGCGGCGGGAAGGGGCTAAAGATCCAGTAGCTGCTATGGTTGATTTACTGGTACTGATTTAATCGTCAACTGGCCCACCAAAACTCAGCAGATTCTACACTGCCAAAACCGATGGCATCTCTCCAGAACACCCTCACACAACTATCTCCTTTAAAAACACACCCAAAAAACATGACAGACTTATCTTCACTGCACAGACAGACTCCTCATCCTTCTCACTCATCATGTTGACATCCACTTCAGAGCATGCCTGTTAAAAAAAAACAAGTGCTTTTGAGAATGCCTCTCAAAAAGATCTAAGTCCATCAAGTAACCCCTTGTCACCAGAGTCCCGTTACCAGAAATTGCATTTTGTCCTGTCTCAGACTGAAGACCATCATTGTGGATCAGGGACAAGTAGATAAGGAATGGCCATTTCAGTTCAGAAGTCAGAAAAGTGCATTTACACCATCAGATTAAGTGACCAATTTCTGTCCAATTAGACCAATAATTCCTGTGTGTAACAAAAGATCCATGTAAACGGCCATTTGACCAATAATTGGTCATAAAATCTATCAGATAATCTGTCAGTGTAAATGTACCCTTAGGGCCCTTTTACAAGGAGCGATTACTGGACAAGTTTTCATATGATTCATCTTCGTCCGCTAATCGTGTTGTGTAAGAGGCCCTTCAATCAACCGATGGACAATTGCTGGCTCGTGCATGTATTATATGCACTTAAAGGGGTATACTCATCTTAGACAATGGGGGCATATCGGGGGTCCGGCCACCACCAGGCGCAGCTGCCCGCTGCGCTCATAGAAATTAATGGGAGCGCAGCGCGCAAGCGCGGCCACCGCTCCCATTCATTTCTATGGAGCCGACGGAAGTAGCCGGGCCAGCGCTCGGCTATTTTCGGCGGCACCATAGAAATGAAGGGAGAGCGGCTGCGCATGCGCAGTGTGCCCTCATTCAGTTCGGGGGCTCCGTTATGGATATAGGTGCGGGTCCCAGCGGTGGGACCCGCACCTATAAGACAATGGGGGCATATCCTAGCGATATGCCCCCATTGTCTAAAATGAGAATAACTCTTTAATGTACATAAAAAAATCCAGCCGCCTGCAGACTTCTCTATAGTGTTGGCAGTGAGTCATATCATGTAATCAGTACAGAGAAGTATGCAGGAGGCAGGATCGCTCAGTATACAGTGATCGTTTGCATCCGACTGTGTAAAAAGGCAGAATGATTGGCCAGTATTCAATACGGCCCATCTATCCACTGTTAAAAGCCTACAAACGACGCGCGGTTCAATCCTGCAGCGATGGTACTTAAAGCGAACCTGTCACCTCCTTGGGCTAAAAAAACCTGTTAGCAGTACCTTAATTTATGTTCCAGCGTGATTCAGAAGATGATCTTTGTAAGGAGAAGAGATCCTTCAAACTGTGTAAAATTCATATTTTAATCCTCCGTTGGCGCGCTCCCTTGACTCGGCTTGAAGTCAAGGGGGCAGCGGCCTCCTTGACTCGAGTCAAGTAAACCACTCCCCTTGGCAAGTTGATGGACAGTTTGCTGATGGGCCGGGGATCGCGCAAGTCTCACGCATGCGCGGTGCGCGATATTTCCCTGCGCGATCCCGGCCCCAGCTCTTCAAATTCCGGGCGCCTGTGCCTGTACTGCGCATTGCGCCAAGCGCTCGCTTACTTGGCGCATGCGCAGTACAGGCACAGGCGCCCGGAATTTGAAGAGCTGGGGCCGGGATCGCGCAGGGAAATATCGCGCACCGCGCATGCGTGAGACTTGCGCGATCCCCGGCCCATCAGCAAACTGTCCATCAACTTGCCAAGGGGAGTGGTTTACTTGACTCGAGTCAAGGAGGCCGCTGCCCCCTTGACTTCAAGCCGAGTCAAGGGAGCGCGCCAACGGAGGATTAAAATATGAATTTTACAGTTTGAAGGATCTCTTCTCCTTACAAAGATCATCTTCTGAATCACATAAATTAAGGTACTGCTAACAGGTTTTTTTTAGCCCAAGGAGGTGACAGGTTCCCTTTAACTCGCATTATTGTGACACATACTGTATGCTGTCTGAATCCCCCGCTAAGGCTACATGCACACGACGTGTGATGTATATTTTTTTTAACAGCCAGCAAACAGCCATTTTAAGACGAATGGTAGTCTATAGGGTTATTCACACAGCAGTTTTTGTAACTGTCAGTGAAAAACGGAGGTCAAAAAATAGAACATGTTCTATCTTGTTCATTTTTCACTGACAGACTGCCCCCATACAATTGAATGGATCGATTTTTAACGTCCATTTCTCAGAAAGGCATCAGTGAAAAAAACGTCCGTTAAAAATGTCCGTTTTTAACGGATACTTTTTTTCACTGTCATGTGCATGAAGCCTAAGGGTGCTCCACTGTGGATTGGCCACAGGGAAATCTGCAGCGTTCGGCACACAAGCAGAGTTGACGAGATCTGAACACTCCTCCACATACTGCGCAACAAAACTGCAGAGGCAGGCCGGCTTTTGCCATGAGGCAATATGAGAATCTCGCCTCAGGCAGCATCTTGTGCTGGAATTGAAGGGGCGACATCAGAGCAGCCGGTGGCCAACGCCCACCCTTGCCAGTGGCACAGCACTTTTCCCTTTATTAGATGCACGGGGGGGGGGGGGGGGGGGGGCTTAATGAGGGGAAGGGGTTATGGTGTCTGAAGGGCCAATATAGTGGTGGTGCTGGAGGATCAATTGGGGGGATGGGGTCTGGAAGTCTAACGGTGGCGTGATATGAGGGTTTTATGGTCTCCTTGTGGCTGCCCCACCAGGGTCTGAGGTCTGGTGTTCTAATGGGAGTATGATATAGATGTCTGGAGGTCTAACAGGGTCTATAAGTCTAATGGGGACCTGGATGTGTAATGGGGTTTTGGTATAGGGATCTGATACATGAGGGGTTCTGACAACCAGGTCTAATGGGGGTCTGACAGTGGTCTGGTCTGGTCAGGGCAGCCACAAGGAGACATTATACTGTATGGGGGCAGCCACAAGGAGACATCATTATACTGTATGGGGGCAGCCACAAGGAGACGTTATACTGTATGGGGGGCAGCCACAAGGAGACATTATACTGTATGGGGGGGCCACAAGGGGACATTATACTGTATGGGGCAGCCACAAGGAGACATTATACTGTATGGGGGCCACAAGGAGACATTATACTGTATGGGGGCAGATACAAGAAGACGTGATACTGTATGGGGCCAGTCACAAGGAGACATTATATACTGTATGGGGCAGCCACAAGGAGACATTATACTGTATGGGGGCAGCCACAAGGAGAACATTATACTGTATGGGGTCAGCCACAAAGAGACATTACACTGTATGGGGAGGCCACAAGGAGACGTTATACTGTATGGGGGCAGCTACAAGGAGACATTATACTGTATGGGGGCCACAAGGAGACATTATACTGTATGAGGGCAGCTACAAGGAGACATTATACTGTATGGGGGCACAAGTAGACGTTATACTGTATGAGGGCAGCCACAAGGAGACGTTATACTGTATGGGGCAGCCACAAGGAGACATTATACTGTATGGGGGAGGAGACGTTATACTGTATGGGGGCAGCCACAAGGAGACATTATACTGTATGGGGCAGCCACAAGGAGACATTATACTGTATGGGGGGGGCCACAAGGAGACATTGTACTGTATGGGGGCAGCCAAAGGAGACGTTATACTGTATGGGGGCCACAAGGAGACGTTATACTGTATGGGGGGCCACAAGGAGACGTTATAACTGTATGGGGGCAGCCACAAGGAGACCATTATACTGTATGGGGGCAGCCCACAAGGAGACGTTATACTGTATGGGGGCAGATTACAAGGAGACATTATACTGTATGGGGGGAAAGCCACAAGGAGACGTTATACTGTATGGGGGCAGCCACAAGGAGACGTTAATCTGTATGGGGGCAGCCACAAGGAGACGTTATACTGTATGGGGGCAGCCACAAGGAGATGTTATACTGTATGGGGGCAGCCACAAGAAGACATTATACTGTATGGGGGCAGCCAAAGGAGACATTATACTGTATGGGGGCAGCCACAAGGAGACATATACTGTATGGGGGCAGCCACATGGAGACCTTATACTGTATGGGGGCAGCCACAAGGAGACATTATACTGTATGGGGGCAGCCAACAAGGAGACCTTATACTTGTATGGGGGCAGCCACAAGGAGACATTATACTGTATGGGGGCAGCCACAAGGAGACATTATACTGTATGGGGGCAGCCACAAGGAGACGTTATACTGTATGGGGGCAGCCACAAGGAGATGTTATACTGTATGGGGCGGCCACAAGGAGACGTTATACTGTATGGGGGCAGCCACAAGGAGATGTTATACTGTATGGGGCAGCCACAAGGAGATGTTATACTGTATGGGGGCAGCCACAAGGAGATGTTACATGGATGGGGGCAGCCACAAGGAGACGTTATAATGTATGGGGCCACAAGGAGACATTATACTGTATGGGGGCAGCCACAAGGATACATTATACTGTATGGGGACAGCCACAAGGATACATTATACTGTATGGGGGCAGCCACAAGGAGACGTTATACTGTATGGGGCAGCCACAAGGAGACGTTATACTGTATGGGGCAGCCACAAGGAGACATTATACTGTATGGGGGCAGCCACAAGGAGACATTGTACTGTATGGGGGCAGCCACAAGGAGACATTATACTGTATGGGGCAGCCACAAGGAGACATTATACTGTATGGGGGCAGCCACAAGGAGACGTTATACTGTATGGGGGCAGATACAAGGAGACATTATACTGTATGGGGGCAGATACAAGGAGACGTTATACTGTATGGGGGCAGCCACAAGGAGATGCTATACTGTATGGGGGCAGCCACAAGGAGACATTATACTGTATGGGGGGGTCACAAGGAGACATTGTACTGTATGGGGGCAGCCATAAGGAGACGTTATACTGTATGGGGGCCCACAAGGAGACGTTATACTGTATGGGAGGCCACAAGGAGACGTTATACTGTATGGGGGCGGCCACAAGGAGACGCTATACTGTATGGGGCAGCCACAAGGAGACGTTATACTGTATGGGGGCAGCCACAAGGAGATGTTATACTGTATGGGGCAGCGGCAGCCACAACGAGACGTTATACTGTATGGGGGCAGCTACAAGGAGACGTTATACTGTATGGGGGCAGCCACAAGGAGATGTTATACTGTATGGGGCAGCAGCAGCCACAAAGAGACGTTATACTGTATGGGGCAGCCACAAGGAGACGTTATACTGTATGGGGGCAGCCACAAGGAGATGTTATACTGTATGGGGCAGCGGCAGCCACAAGGAGACGTTATACTGTATGGGGGCAGCTACAAGGAGACATTATACTGTATGGGGCAGCCACAAGGAGACGTTATACTGTATGGGGGCCACAAGGAGATGTACACTGTATGGGGGCAGCCACAAGGAGACGTTATAATGTATGGGGCCACAAGGAGACATTATACTGTATGGGGGCAGCCACAAGGATACATTATACTGTATGGGGACAGCCACAAGGATACATTATACTGTATGGGGGCAGCCACAAGGAGACGTTATACTGTATGGGGCAGCCACAAGGAGACATTATACTGTATAGGGGCAGCCACAAGGAGACGTTATACTGTATGAGGCAGCTACAAGGAGATGTTATACTGTATGGGGGCAGCCACAAGGAGACATTATACTGTATGGGGGCAGCCACAAGGAGACGTTATACTGTATGGGGGCAGCCACAAGGAGACATTATACTGTATGGGGGCAGCCACAAGGAGACGTTATACTGTATGGGGGCAGATACAAGGAGACATTGTACTATATGGGGGCAGCCACAAGGAGACATTATACTGTATGGGGCAGCCACAAGGAGACATTATACTGTATGGGGGCAGCCACAAGGAGACGTTATACTGTATGGGGGCAGATACAAGGAGACATTATACTGTATGGGGGAAGCCACAAGGAGACGTTATACTGTATGGGGGCAGCCACAAGGAGACGTTATACTGTATGGGGCAGCCACAAGGAGACGTTATACTGTATGGGGGCAGCCACAAGGAGATGTTATACTGTATGGGGGCAGCCACAAGGAGATGTTATACTGTATGGGGGCAGCCACAATGAGACATTATACTGTATGGGGGGCAGCCACAAGGAGACATTATACTGTATGGGGGCAGCCACAAGGAGACCTTATACTGTATGGGGGCAGCCACAAGGAGACATTATACTGTATGGGGGCAGCCACAAGGAGACCTTATACTGTATGGGGGCAGCCACAAGGAGACCTTATACTGTATGGGGGCAGCCACAAGGAGACATTATACTGTATGGGGGCAGCCACATGGAGACGTTATACTGTATGGGGGCAGCCACAAGGAGATGTTATACTGTATGGGGCGGCCACAAGGAGACGTTATACTGTATGGGGCAGCCACAAGGAGATGTTACACTGTATGGGGGCAGCCACAAGGAGACGTTATAATGTATGGGGCCACAAGGAGACATTATACTGTATGGGGGCAGCCACAAGGATACATTATACTGTATGGGGACAGCCACAAGGATACATTATACTGTATGGGGGCAGCCACAAGGAGACATTATACTGTATGGGGGCAGCCACAAGGAGACGTTATACTGTATGGGGCAGCCACAAGGAGACATTATACTGTATGGGGCAGCCACAAGGAGACATTGTACTGTATGGGGGCAGCCACAAGGAGACATTATACTGTATGGGGGCAGCCACAAGGAGACGTTATACTGTATGGGGGCAGATACAAGGAGACATTATACTGTATGGGGGAAGCCACAAGGAGACGTTATACTGTATGGGGGCAGCCACAAGGAGATGTTATACTGTATGGGGGCAGCCACAAGGAGATGTTATACTGTATGGGGGCAGCCACAAGAAGACATTATACTGTATGGGGGAAGCCACAAGGAGACGTTATACTGTATGGGGGCAGCCACAAGGAGATGTTATACTGTATGGGGCAGAGGCAGCCACAAGGAGACGTTATACTGTATGGGGGCAGCTACAAGGAGACATTATACTGTATGGGGGGCAGCCACAAGGAGACATTATACTGTATGGGGGCAGCCACAAGGAGACCTTATACTGTATGGGGGCAGCCACAAGGAGACATTATACTGTATGGGGGCAGCCACAAGGAGACCTTATACTGTATGGGGGCAGCCACAAGGAGACCTTATACTGTATGGGGGCAGCCACAAGGAGACATTATACTGTATGGGGGCAGCCACATGGAGACGTTATACTGTATGGGGGCAGCCACAAGGAGATGTTATACTGTATGGGGCGGCCACAAGGAGACGTTATACTGTATGGGGCAGCCACAAGGAGATGTTACACTGTATGGGGGCAGCCACAAGGAGACGTTATAATGTATGGGGCCACAAGGAGACATTATACTGTATGGGGGCAGCCACAAGGATACATTATACTGTATGGGGACAGCCACAAGGATACATTATACTGTATGGGGGCAGCCACAAGGAGACATTATACTGTATGGGGGCAGCCACAAGGAGACGTTATACTGTATGGGGCAGCCACAAGGAGACATTATACTGTATGGGGGCAGCCACAAGGAGACATTGTACTGTATGGGGCAGCCACAAGGAGACATTATACTGTATGGGGGCAGCCACAAGGAGACGTTATACTGTATGGGGGCAGATACAAGGAGACATTATACTGTATGGGGGAAGCCACAAGGAGACGTTATACTGTATGGGGGCAGCCACAAGGAGATGTTATACTGTATGGGGGCAGCCACAAGGAGATGTTATACTGTATGGGGGCAGCCACAAGAAGACATTATACTGTATGGGGGAAGCCACAAGGAGACGTTATACTGTATGGGGGAAGCCACAAGGAGACATTATACTGTATGGGGGCAGCTACAAGGAGATGTTATACTGTATGGGGGCCACAAGGAGATGTTATACTGTATGGGGGCTACAAGGAGATGTTATACTGTACGAGGCCGCCACCTCCCCTCAGTATAGCATACATGGTCATAGACAGACATAACACCTTTAAGACAGTGGGTCTCTCACACTCCTCTTATTCCACCTTGGACTATCACCCACCACACATTTTCCCACAGCCATGTTCAATCACCCCCCACCACACACACACAATTTTTCCGCCATGTTCACCCCCCCCACACATTTCATATTCACCCCCCCACCACCACACACATTTTCCTGCCATATTCACCCCCCCACCACCACACATTTTCTTGCCATATTCACACACCCCACGCACACGTTTTCCCGCCATGTTCAACCCCACACAAACGTTTTCCCGCCATGTTCATCTAGGGTTGAGCGATATACCGGTGTCCATGATATACCGCAGTTTTAAGAAACGGCGATATGGCGATATGATCATTTCCTAAGAACCGCTGTATTTAATGCCGTCATAGGAGCGGTCGCATGTGTGCCAACCGCTCCTAAAATGTCTATGTCCAGCCGCCTGCTGACATGTCCACAAGCGCAGCGGCCGCATCCTCCTTGCTATGTGCTTCCCCGTGACCCCGCCCACCGAAGTCTGGAAATGGCCGCGAGCACGAGCCACACGGCCAACATCAGCAGGCAGTGAGGGAGGCTAAGCCAGTCTCTCACGGAGTTCTGGTCCTGGCCTCCACAGTCCAAGGTGGAGGAAGTGCGACAGCTGAACATGAGGCAAGATGAATAAAGGTCTATATCTGTCAGGCGTATCAGCGGCCCCTCAGAGTCCCATCAGTAGAAGCCCCATACAATATAATGTCTCCCTGTTGCCACCATACAGGAGCAACAAGGGGACATTATACTGTTGGGGGTGGGGTAAAATTATTGCCCCATGCAATATAATGTCACCTTGGTCCCAGCCGCCTCATACAGTATAATGTTTTGTGGCCCCATACAGTATAATGTCACCTTGGCCCAAGCCGCTCCATGCAGTATAACGTCTCCTTGTGGCCCCCATGCAGTATAACGTCTCCTTGTGGCCCCATGCAATATAACGTCTCCTTGTGGCCCCCATGCAGTATAACGTCTCCTTGTGGCCCCATGCAGTATAACGTCTCCTTGTGGCCGCCCCCATACAGTATAACGTCTCCTTGTGGCTGCCCCCATACAGTATAACGTCTCTTTGTGGCTGCCCCCATACAGTATAACGTCTCCTTGTGGCTGCCCCCATACAGTATAACGTCTTCTTGTGGCTGCCCCCATACAGTATAACATCTCCTTGTGGCTGCCCCCATACAGTATAACGTCTCCTTGTGGCTGCCCCCATACAGTATAACTTCTCCTTGTGGCTGCCCCCATACAGTATAATGTCTCCTTGTAGCTGCCCCCATACAGTATAATGTCTCCTTGTGGCTTCTCCATACAGTATAACGTCTCCTTGTGGCTTCTCCATACAGTATAACGTCTCCTTGTGGCTTCTCCATACAGTATAACGTCTCCTTGTGGCTGCCCCCATACAGTATAATGTCTCCTTGTGGCTGCCCCCATACAGTATAAAGTCTCCTTGTGGCCGCCCCCATACAGTATAATTTCTCCTTGTGTCCCCCATACAGTATAATGTCTCCTTGTGGCCCCAAGACTTTTTTTCTTCTAAACTCACCCTACACATAACATTGCGGATTAGTACTGTACATGCAATTAATTGTGCTATTTGAAAATGACTTCAGGCACAACCAAAGTGAAACTAACTCTGCTAACACGTCTGAGAGTCCTGCACTGTGTCTGTGCCCTATTAAAACGACTCCTCAGAGGCCGCTAAACAACCTCCGCTCTACTGAGTGGTAAGACAGGTACAAACGTCTGTAGACATCCAAGGCCATACACCAATAACACACTAACAAGCGTGCCTTACGTAACCCTCCTATTATCGTGCCGTGCCCTTCACTACAGAGCCTGACGCACGTCGAACAGACTTCTGGGACTTGAAGTTTTCCTCTTAGTCTCCTGTACTCCGATTGCAGCTGCAGCAAGAGGTCAACAACTACATTTCCCGGCGTTCCCAGCGTGCTGTCTTCGGCTGCCAGGAAGCTTCGGGAAGGTTACTGAGCGCTTACATCAGAGTATCACTGCGTGCGCTGTGTTTTCAGTGCTGGAGTCTACTGGAGCCGGTGGGTAAGTTTTGTGGTTATACCTTATTAAAAATTTTATTAAATAGGTTAATTCCTGTATATCTAGATTATCATAGTATAGGTGTGTATTAATATGTATATATTTACACGTGTGTGTATATCAGCATATTCAGTGTATGGATAAATATATCTTTGTCATATGGATGTTTATTTATATTTGTATAATTTCTGATTATAAATACAAATGATTATAATGTATTATTATTTTAGTTACATGCTACGCTTTGGTTAGTAAAACACCACTCACTAGTCCTATGCAGGCCGTAAAGCAGTCAGAAAACCAGTGAAAACCATTTTGTTGCGGTTAATCGGCGTGAGTTACATGTGGATTTTGCTGCGTTATAAAGGGTGAAATCCAATACCTGTCATTTTGGGAATGACCACACAGCGCGATCGCGTTGGATCTGAGAGTCTCAGACATCTCAAATTTATTAGTAGCGCATTGTTTTGTCAGTGTTATTGGGCGCACAATTTTTCAGTTGCCATTTACATTAAACAATGTGTTCCCCGTGTGTCCGCACCTCGATGCGGCGGACACATGGCCGGTGCCAGTGTTTTGCAGACCCGTGGTCTGCAACAAGCTCACGACGGCGCCACGGTCACGTGAGTAGTCTTAGTAAATTTGTTGTACATATGTTGTTTGCAGGTTTATCTTCTACGGCTTCTGCACATAACCTAACACAAGATGTTTGCTGTAAGGCTAGCATGCCTTAAAACTGTCCCCACACTCATCCGCCCAGCGCTGATCCAGCCGGCACCAACTTTAAGGAACACCACTCTCAAGACAAACCAGTGGCTCTTGCAGCCGAACCAGGTAAGAAGTCAATGTCTTAGAAAAGCTCTTCTCCGTGACTGTTAATGGTGCCTATATATCGGGGCCGGGTTCCAGTTTTTGAGAAGACTAGAAGAACATCTAAAAATCTTACTGAAGGTTGTGCCTTTGTATTTAAGGGTTTCGCTTTGATTTCATCCTAAATTATTTCAACGTTTCAGTTTAGTGAGCAAAAAAACGCTATAATGGAAACATGTATAAACTGAATCCTGATATTACATACATACATACATACATACATACATAAATGTATCCTGAATCCTGATATTGCGGTGGGCTATTTTTCATAGAAGCATCAACTTGCCAAATTGTTACTCGTGTAAACCAGCCAAGCAACGCAAACATCAGGGTAGGCTACTTGAGACAAATAATGAGGAATTTGGATAAAATTACAAAACAGGGGTTAAATGTATCAATGCTACAGCGGCGATATTGTGGCCCACCCTGCAGGGCTTTCTATACATAGCTGCAGTGGTGACGTCCCCATATACACCACGTGACCTCTGCAGCCAGTTACTTGCCTCAGAGGTCTTGTGAAGTATACCTCTGAGCCCAATGATGTGGGTGTGCAGAGCAGCTGGGAATGAAACGTGTACAGCGTCTTCTCCTAGGTTATCATATTCTATCATAATTCCTTGCTTTCGGCATATTCTTTATCTCAGGAAGCTCCTTTAAGGGAGTTGGACCAAGATTGAAACTTACCAACTATCCATTATACAATCAGTGGGTGTTCAATCTCTGACACCCCCCCACAATCAAGAGACCAAGGATCCCATGTGCCCTGCCTGAATGGAGCAGCAGTTGAGCATGTGCGGTACCGCTCTGATTAAGGTCTCTTGGACTGTCAAAGTTGTCAGAGTACAGCGCTGACATTTCCACAGAATTTAATGAAGTGGCAGTGTGCATGCTGCACTCCACCATTCAAATCCGGGGGCACACTGCAAATGATCATGTTATTATTTATACACATAGAAAAGAAGGTTACACTTAAAGGAGTTGTTCCATCTCACCATTTCCACAGTGATATTGGGACTAAGTGCAGACTTCAGGTGGCCGGCCTTACAGAAACTGCGTAGTGGGCCGGCGCACCTTTTTTTTCCCGTAGCTCCTATTCACTGCAGTTAAAGGGGTTGTCTCATCACAGACATCCCCTTTAAGTTTGAAGGTGCTGTAACACGAGAAGTTACTAACCTTGATCGTTTTCCCTGTACTAACTTCTTGTTAATAGCCCTCCATTCTGGCATTTGTTGGGGACATCTCCATATTTCCTTATAGCACATATGAACAGGGACTGTCCTGGAAGACTCTATGAATGTGCATGGATTTATTGTGAGTTTTCCATGTATTTTTATTTCTTTTTACTACAATGTCCCTATAGCTTTTTTGCCATGGTTGGCCATATTTGGTCTTCTAGATTCTTAGTTATATTCATTTTCATATTACATTTGATCATATTGAATCACATTGTATCTGGATATGTAACATGATCCTTGAGACTTCTCATGCTGTGTACTTTATTAAAACAGGGTTATGCCACTAAAACTAGATTTGGTATGCGTCGTGCAAAGACCGCACGTGAAGAGGTCAAAGAAGCAGCTTTTGAACCATCAATGGGAACAGCAGCACGTTGTAAGTATGAGTTGATGAGGATTTCTACCATTTCTAGATAATTTTGACCTCTGACACTAGACTTAAAGGGGTTGTCCAGGAATAATTACTTTTTATGTAATGATTTCCTGTCCACACACAACTGTTGGAGAGTCATTGTCAGTCACATGACACAGCTGAGGACCAGAAGGGAGGTTATAACTCGCATCTACAGCCACCTATAAAAATCTAACTTTCACAACAGTTCACATCCTGTACCCTTCTAACAAGTACTTCTTTGAACGGTTTGTAGGAGTCCATTGGGACCAGTGATTGGGTGTAGTGGTCACATTACCTCTACAACCCGGCAGGCAGGGTTCGAGTGGCATGGGATGAAATGGGTGTAATGATAATGATGTAATGATAAGATCATATGAGTGCGGGACAATAGTCCCGCAGGCGGCCCAGCGTACACAGCTTTATTGTAATCTTTAATGCTGTACTCTCCCGTGCACGTGATCAATGCCGCTCCGGGACATATGGCCCGCTCACGGACTGTATTTCTTGGAGGACATACGGTCGTGTGCAAGAGGCCTAACTCTCTGAGGTCCCATGCAGTTAAGGATGTAGTCTAAGTAGATCGGAGTGCAAGCTGGGAACAACTTTCGAACTTCGATGTCCCAGATGTTGGTTTCTGAACGAGTGGGAGTTCAGCCAAGAACACCTGATGTGCTGAGGAGCGCTCCTGCTTCTCCCCTTTGAACATAAACGTTTACTTTGTGCTTTTGTAAATGGACATAAATATTAATTACTTTTTTCTTTGCTTCAGTTGATGCAACAGGGAGACTAATTGTCGCTGGAAGTGCTGTGGTTGGTCTTGGAGCGCTTTGTTATTATGGATTGGGAATGTCTAATGAAATTGGTGCCATTGAGAAGGCTGTGTAAGTTCATTTCAATTATTTATTCTTCTCAGAAATGTGCATATGGTCACCTGCTTCTGAGTTCTGACCACCCCTTCCCAAAGCAGAGTCCAAGAGTGTATAGTTTTCCTTCTGTAGTCCTTCCTAAAAGGGTCTGTGTGCTTCAGGAGGAGAGTCAGTCAACAGTTCTCCTCCGATCAGATCAGAAACGAGTTCTCTGCAACATTGATTGAAGGAGACCCAATAGCGAGGGCTCTCCTGAGGCACACTCACACAGAGATGTTCAGCACTTGCAAATTACTGCTGGAGACCACCCATTCTTCTGACATTACTATAAAGGGGTTCTGCAGTTGTTTAAAACTGATGATCTATCCCGACACCTGGGACCCCTGCCGATCAGCTGTTTGAGAAGGCAGCGGTGCTCCAGGAGCTCTGCAGCCTTCTCTGTGTTTTCTTCAGGCCCAGTGACGTCATGACTACTATCACTTGCCTGGGCGGGGCTAAGCTCTGTTCACATGAATGGAGCTTAGCCGCGCCCAGGCCAGTGATAGTAGTCGTGACGTCACTGGGCCTGAAGAAAACACAGAGAAGGCTGCAGAGCTCCTGGAGCGCCGCTGCCTTCTGAAACAGCTGATCGGAAGGGGTCCCGGGTGTCGGACCCCCGCCGATCAGATGCTGATGATCTATCCAGAGCATAGATCATCAGTTTTAAACAACTGCAGAACCCCTTTAAGTGTCACTGTCTCACAAGAATGGTGCTTTAAAGGGAGTCATTCACCTGTTTTTCACCTATATAACTAACAGCAGTGCCCCACAGAAGATTGCAGACACATCGCAGACTTACCTGTGTGTCTGTATTACATGTTCAGGAAAAGCACTTTTATTCTGCTGGAAAATAGCTCCAAGTGCCCAGCTGAAAGTGAAACTAAAAACCGCTTTCTCTCCCGACTTGATTTCTAGCAGCTATATCTTCTGATATACTGGATATAATGCTGTGATTTTGGTATCATTTGAAAGCTTGGAATGTTAGCTTTCATAGAAGATTTTTCTATCTGCTACCAATCCCAAGATATGAGCAGCTAAAGCAGCCCTCCCCTCTTCAGTCTGGTTTGCAGCAGAAGCAGAGCTGGGCACCTTGGAGCTGTTTTCCTGCAGAATAAAAGTGCTTTTCCTGGACATGTAATACAGACACACAGTGCACACAGGTATGTCTGGGATGTGTCTGCAATCTTCTGTGGGGCAGTGCTCTTAGTTATATAGGTGAATAACAGGTTAAAGGGGTTTCCAGTGAAGCAAAATTATGCTTATGTACACAGCCTGTTGTAAATGTATAAAAAAAAATATACTCTATTGATCCACTGCTACTTCCGTTCTGAGTCTGACCTTTTGGGCTCCAGATCAGCTCTGTATGGGAGTGGCAAGGATCGCCATAAAAAAAAAAAAAAAAAAAAAAATCCACAATTCCAGAGTTTTTTTGGGTCACCTTGCCTCTTAAGAATAATTGAATTAACCTCTTTCTGATATCTGCCATTCATGTGTATAAAAGGGTCTTAAAGATGGCACCCACTCCAGAGCGGGCACCATAGCTGCCAGATGCATTTAACCCCTCAGATGTGACCACGGCACCTGAGAGGGCTAAAACTCGAAAGCCTTTGCTTTCTGGGCAAGAAAGATTTCCCCCGGCAGAGATCCAGGAAAGCATTCTGTGCTGATAATGAGCCTGAGTCTGTACTAGGCTTCTAGGCTCGGGCTTCTAGCAAATTCCATTATTCTATACAAGTTGCAATCTAATGATTGAAAGTTGGAGTCCATTTGAGGACATAAAAAAAATATGAAAAATATCTAAATTCGAATCACTCCGCTTTCCCCAAAATCAAAGTAAATAAACAATTAAAAAAATAACAATGTTCGATGCCATATGTAAAAATGCCTGTACTTTTCAAATATAAAATAATGGATCCCATACGGTGAATGGTGAAATGGGGAAAAAAATGGCTGATTTGCCATTTTTTCATCACTTTGCTTCAAAAAAATGGAATAAAGTGATCAAAAAGTCATACACACCCCAAAATAGTATTGGCAAAAACTACAGATCATCCTACAAAAAATGAGCGCTCTCACATCTCAATAGACATAACTATATACCGTATTTTTCGCTTTATAAGACGCCCTTTTTTCCCCCAAAAGTAGGGAGAAAATTGCTGTGCGTCTTATAAAGCGAATACAAGTGAGCGCTTCCATTATGGAAGCGCTCACTAGTATGTATTAGGTGCTGGGACCCCCATCAGACCTCAGATCAGCCAACCCAGCCCCATAAGAATAAAATAAAAAACTCTGTCACCTCTCCTGCGCCGCGTCTCTGTCTTCTCAGCGTCAGGACGTAGTGCGTGCACTATGACCTGATGCTGCACGCAGTCAGGTGACAGTGCAGCGCCGGACCAGGAGCGGAGCCGCGGCGCAGGAGATGTGAGAGTTTTTTTATTTTATCTTTATGGTGCTGGGTGGGCTGATCTGAGGTCTGATGGGGGCACAGTCGGCTAATATGGGGGCTGATGGGCTGATCTGAGGTCTGATGGGGGCACAGTGGGATGATATGGGGGCATAGTGGGCTGGTCTGATCGGGGCAGATTGTGTTGATATGGGGGCACAGTGGGCTGATCTGAGGGCTGATATGGGGCACAGTGGGCTGATCTGAGGGCTGATATGGGGCACAGTGGGCTGATATGGGGCACAGTGGGGTGATATGGGGGCTCTTCTGAGGTCTTATGGGGGCACAGTGGGCTGATCTGAGGCACAGTGGGATGATATGGGGGCTGATCTGAGGTCTGATGGGGGCACAGTGGGCTGATCTGAGGCACAGTGGGATGATATGGGGGCTGATCTGAGGTCTGATGGGGGCACAGTGGGCTGATCTGAGGTCTGATGGGGGCACAGTGGGCAGATATGGGGGCACAGTGGGCTGATTTGAGTTCTGATGGGGCTCTGACATGGAGGGCTGATATGGGGGTCTGATGTGATGTCCTGAAATTTATGGGGGGGTCTGATATGAGGTGTGATATAAAATATTTTTTTCTTATTTTCCTACTCTAAAATATGGGGTGCATCTTATAAAGCGAAAAATATGGTATATAAAATAATTATGGGGGTCATAGTATGGCAATGACAATAGAAAAATAAAAAAATATAAAGTAAAATAAAGTTGTTTTTTTCCCCTCAACATTAAAATGTAAGAGAAACTTTACAAATGTGGTATCACTGTAATTGTACTGACCTGAAGAATGAAGAGCACAAGTCAGTTTTATTTTATTCATTAAAAGCTATTTTATGTCACTTTAAACTAACCTGTGGAAAGAAGCACTTCAGTCATATACTCGCCCTCCTCCACCCTGCTGCTTTCTGGCTCCAGACTCTGGTCACGTGACTCCACTTCACCAGGTTTCTCTTCTTCCTGCCAGTTCCCGTCTTCTCTTCCTGCTGCTGCTGCTGCAGTAGACGGAACGTCATCCCCTGGGGGTGGGGAGACTTGTACTCCTGACGCATGCTCAGTGCTATGATAGCTGAGCCAGTGTCAGGGCCTGAGCGTCTGAGCAGACAACTCAATTCACTGCTTGTAAAGTGCCGATGCCTGGGAGTCCCTGCTGTACTCCATATGGCTGGGTTTATGAACTGCCTGTCAAGATGAATTGAAATACACAGAGGAGTCTGTAAGCACAATGAAAGGGCTTAGTGACACCCCTGTGTGCGCTGTGTGTTATTTTTATATTGGTAATAATAAATAAATAAAAAAAAAAAAAATTCCTAGAAGGGGGTTTGAATCCACAACCTCCTACTTCAAAAAGCCAATGCTATACCCACTGAGCTATGGAGCACAATTACAAATGGGTTGACTAATTCTTTGTCTATTTGCAGAAGTATCTATAAGATAAGGGTCTTTTAAGAGTAGAATTATATAGCTCAGTGGTTAGAGGAGTGGTTTTTCATCTAGTTGGTTATGGGTTCAAGTCCTCTTTTTTTTTTTTTTTTTTTTTTTTTTTTTTTTATATAATATATTTAAAAAAATGAAAATGCGACACAAAATAGTCCATATTAACGTCACCTTTATGGGGGCACTCTGGATATCACTGTTGTTATGGCTTGTGGATGTCACTGTTACGGGGGATCTGTGGATGACACACTGTTAGGGGGGGATCTGTGGATGACACACTGTTAGGGGGGGATCTGTGGATGACACACTGTTAGGGGGGGATCTGTGGATGACACACTGTTAGGGGGGGATCTGTGGATGACACACTGTTAGGGGGGATCTGTGGATGACACACTGTTAGGGGGGGATCTGTGGATGACACACTGTTAGGGGGGCTCAGTATGAGTCATAGGGCTCATGCAAATGACCGTGATCAGCCCAGGAATCCACGTCCCGGTCATTGTGTCGGCCACCTTTTCCAGGCTGACTGTGATTTCCCTGACCTGCACTGCCTGTATGACAGTAATGTATGATATAACTAGTCTATATCTGACTGTTAGGGCAGTTGTTGTGTACTTACCCCCCATCAGAGATTGGCCTTATCATACATTACATTATCATACAGCCAGTTCGGGTCAGGAGAGTGTGGTTGGCCTTGGGCGTCCTGAACACGGACTGTGTTCCCTGGGCTGATCATGGTCGTATCACACAGTGTACCACACATGATAGGCCAAGATAAAAATTTAGGATTAGGACTCAGCACACCGCTGTATCAGTTTTCTGGTCTGCAAGTCGTGGATTTGCTAAATTAGGATACTGTATGTCTGTGATCCTGATTTTTTTCAGAGCCATTGACTTCTATGGGTTTGAGGTCTGCATTTTGAGGACCAGAATAGGACATGTTCTACCTTTTGCAGAAATGACATACGGATGTGTAAAGCACACGGGTAATGTCCATGTGTTTTTCACATCTGCGTGTGCTAAAGGTAGAACATGTCCTATTCTGGTCCTCAAAATGCAGACCTCAAACCCATAGAATTCAATGGCTCTGAAAAAAATGAAGACCAGAGACATACGGTATCCTTATTTAGCAGATCCACGACAAAACAGATAGTCGTGTCCATGAGGCTTTACATTTTCACATTTAGCAGGCAGTATCATACAAGATAGGATTAGATACACACTTCAGCAGGCAGTATCACATAGGATAAGATTAGATACACAATTTAGTAGGCAGGATCATCCATGAGAATCCTTGATACAGGAACAGTAGACTGTATCGCACATGAAAGATTTAGATACAGAGGCACAGTAGACAATATCTGACAAGATAAGCTTAGATACACAGGACACCAGACAGTGTCATACAAGATGGGATTAGATACACATCTCAGCAGGCTGTATCAGACACAAGAGCCTGTGTATCAGGCTTAGCAAAATCGCACATGATACGATTAGATACACATGTGATTGGATACGCTTGCAGATTCAACCTGTTTATTACTCTCTGGGATGGTGAGGGAAGAGCCAGTGGACGGTCAGTGATGGTATTAGATACACAGCTCAGCAGACAGTATCACACCGGATAGGATTAGATACACATGTGAGGGTAGAGCCTGTGGACGGTCAGTGATGGGATTAGATAGCCAGCTCAGCAGACAGTATCACACAAGATAGGATTAGATACACATGTGACGGCAGAGCCTGTGGACGGTCAGTGATGGGATTTAAACACTGAGAAGTAGACTCATCTGGGTGTAGTGCAGGGATCAGCAACCTCTGTCACTCCAGCTGTTGTGAAGCTACAACTCCCAGCATGCATACCTACTCTGCCATTCTCTGAACTCCCATAGAAATGAATGCAGCATGCTGGGACTTGTAGTTCCACAGCAGCTGGAGTGCCAAGGGTTACTGATCCCTGGTGTAGTGACATGGACACAGGAGTTATAGAAGAAGTATCTCCTGCAGACAGAGCAGTGTGGGGGGCGTGTCCAGCCTGTGACTCATCTATGTGCAGTGCAGCCAGGCTTGTGTATCAATAAACAGGGGCGTAGCTATAGGGGGTGCAGAGGTAGCAGTCGCTACCGGGCCCAGGAGCCTGAGGGGGCCTAAAGAGCCTTGTGCCGCATAAGAAGACACACAGAGCACTAAAGGAAGGGGGGCCCAAGCTGATCTCTTGCACCAGGGCCCATGAGCCTTTAGCTACGCCCCTGTCAATAAAGTTATGTATTCAACAAAACAGGAAGGGAAGAAAGTAAACAGATCTGCCAGGATAATGTGATGTCTTCCAGGGGAGAAGGAAAGCTCAGGCATGAAAAACAGGTATTGGGGGCATATGTATGGATGGTGAGGGGTGTTAGGAGCACAGAAAAATAATTTTGATTTTGGGACCGGACAACCTATTTAAGACCATCCTGCAATCCAGCAGCGCGGATATGCGGTCAGGATGGGAGCTGCTGTGCATGTGGCCCATGCCCGCTCTCATGATCCCGACCACCAGAGAGGCAGGTGTCTTTTCCTATAGTGTGCAAGCATGACCACCGCTGCGGGATTGCAGGGTGGTTGTAATCCCTGGGAACCAGCAGTGTATAATGTGATGGAAAACTGAATCCAGCCAGCAATATGGACAATAACTATACATTAGTAAATGCCTACATGATAAATGTGAGACAACCCGTTTAACATGTAAATTTTACCACACAGTGAAGACAGTTGAAACGAAACCCTAAAAACACTGGCGGAATTGTTATTTTCACACTGTCACCACTAAAACAATTTTAACATTTATACGATACGTTTCTAACTCCTCCATTTTTCTAATCACAACTTACCCTGCATAAAACAGGTCTTCGTATGGTTATGTTAACAGAAAAATAAAAAAGTTGATGCTTTTGAATTGCAGAGGTGAAAAAACGAAGCATCCAAAGTCTCTTTGTTCACAACTTCGGATTAATGCTGTTCGGAGATCCGTCTCCGTACAGTATTAAAATGTGTGGGCTCTGATGAGCCGAAGTCAGTTATTTGCGATGTTGCATGTGAAGTTGATTTTTGAAAAATTATTTGCAGCCCAAAATAATTAGAATGCATTGATAAAAAAATAATACCCCCCCCCCTTCCCCCCAGCTGTCTCGGAGTATAGAATATGTATGATGTAATTTGTGTGTGATTTGTCTTACAGTGTTTGGCCTCAGTATGTGAAGGACAGAATAAGATCCACATATATGTACTTTGCTGGCAGCATTGGCCTTACAGCCCTCTCTGCTGTTGCTGTCAGTAGGTCTCCTGCTCTTATGAGTCTTATGATGAGAGGATCTTGGCTGGTGAGTAATTGTATTAGTCATTTTTTTAATATTACCTTTATGTATTCAGTCACTGGTACACGGCATACACAGGACTCGCAGAAATCAATAGTAAAACTCCTGCTTATCAAGTTTCCCAGTACATGTGCATCAAACATCCCCAGACAATGTGAAATGTAAAGAGCAACCTGCAGATTTCTGACAAATTTATATTTCTTGTGCCTATCATTGGGGGACACAGCACCAGTGGGATATAGGCAGCTGCCACTAGGAGGCGACACTAGACAATCAAAAAGAGAGCCCCGCCTGGCAGTCTATATCCCTCCTACGGACACCAGGCTAGCTCAGTTTTTAGTCTAGTGTCCGTAGGAGGTAGACACCGGTGCTTTGCACCTCTGATTTTTTATTTTAGTTTTATTTCTTTCTTTTTTCTTTTAGGTTATCAGGGGGGCCGTCGGCGTGGAAAGCCACATCAGACGTAGACCCCCCTGAGGGTGCCTGGAGAATATGTTCATATTCTCCCTGCGCCGGTCACCCGTCCCCCTTTGTAGCTGCTCCCTGCAGCTGGATGCCAGTGCCCCACTCCGGTGCGAGGTCACTGAAGGGGTGACCCTGCGCGCACCTGAAGTCGTCGGAGCGGTGAGTATGTTGCCCCTTCCTCCCCCTGCGCCCTGTATAGCTGCCTCTGGGGACCTCCTGGCCGGTCTTCTGCTAGCCCACATGCATGGCCTTTTCCTCCGGTGGCTGCGCTCTGGGCCCCGGTTCCTTCCGTGGCCTCCCGCGTGTTCTCCGGGCTGCCCCCCTGGTTCCGGGGACTCTCTGGTTCCTCCTTCTGTGCGGGGCAGACGCGCCTGCTCTTCCGGCGGCGCGCCGCGCCGCACTTTCGGCCGGGCGCTTCTCTACTTGAGGCCGCGGCTTTCCCCTTGCTAGGCCGCATGTGGGCGGGCGCCTCCCAGTGACGTCACGCTGGGCGGCGCGCCCGCCCGCTGTTCTGCCGGCCCTCTCCTGTTCCCGCCGGCGGGCTCCTCTCTCCTCTTAGCCCCTCCTTTTTGTGGGTGGTCCTTCCTTCAGTCTCCATCCTGCGGTGGCTCTGCTCCTGAGACTGTTTTCAGCCGGTCTACTCTGCCTTCCAGGGGTCCGCACGGCACAGCTCCAGCGGTATACAGCTCCTCCAGTGGTCTGCAGCGTTTTTCTCCAGTGCTTGCACTGCTGCTCCAGGGTCTGGTAGGCACCCAGTGGGTGATACTCCTCTTTCTCCAGGCTATTGCTTGTCCGTTGGGCCCTTCACCATGTCTGGTCCCCGGGACGACCCCCCAAGGCAGCATGTTCCGGTGGCTGTGGCGACGCACTTTGCGTGCGCTCGCTGTAGTCAAAAATTCCCTAGCAGTCAGTCTGGCTCCCTATGTGTGCCTTGCCTTACCCTTGGTACCCTTCCCACCGAGGCTCCCGCTCCTTCTGGCTCGGTTGCGGCCCCACCCGAGTGGGCTAGGTCCCTGACCCAGGCGATCGGTGACCTCTCTAAGTTGTCTCAGGTCATGATCCACGCTATTGACCGGTTGCCGGCCCAGGCGCCCCCCTCTGCGACCCCTCCTCAGGTGTCTCCTGACTGCCCTTCCAGGGGACGGTCCTCCAAGAGGCGTCGGCGTTCCCTTTCTCGGTCACCTTCCCGGTGTTCCTCTGACCTTTCTCCGGAAAAGTCCACTGCGGGCGGTTCTCAGCAACACCTCTCCGACACCTTGGGGGACTCCTGTGACTCTGCCTCAGGGTCTGACAGGGAGGACCATCTGGCCTCTGCGGTGCAAGCCTTGGTCCGTGCAGTGCGGGACACACTCCATATCCGGGACGAATCTCCCTCTGTGGCCAGAGGCGAAGTTTCGTTTAGTCGCCATAAGCGGCAACCGCTGGTATTCCCTAGTGATAAGGACTTTGAGAATCTCTTGGACAAGGAATGGAAGCACCCCGACCGGCGCATTCCCTCCTCTAAGCGGACAGAAGCTCTTTTTCCGTTTGCTGCGGATTTAGTCTCCGCCTGGACGGTCCCACCTACTGTGGACCCCCCTGTCTCCCGGCTGTCTAAATCTACCACCCTCCCCTTAGCGGACGGTGCGTCCCTGACGGATCCTGTGGACAAGAAGATTGACACGTTCTCCAAGTCCGTTTTCATTGCTGCGGGTTCTGCCCTTCGCCCTTCCTTTGCGGCGTCTTGGGTCAGTAAGGCCTGCTCCGCTTGGGCCAAGCAACTGGTCCGTGACATCTCTTCGGAGGTCCCTCGTGAGGATCTGCTGTCCCTAGCCTCACAGATTCTTCATGCCTCTAAGTATCTGTGTGATGCTTCCCAGGAAGCGGCTTGCCTGTCTGCTCGGGCTGTGGCCAACTCCGTTGCCATTCGTCGCTCTGTTTGGCTGAAATCGTGGTCGGCTGACGCCGCCTCCGAGAAGGCTCTTACTTGTCTTCCCTTTTCAGGAAACAGGCTTTTTGGGGAGCGGTTGGACAAGATTATTTCTGACGCCACCGGTGGCAAGAGTTCTTTGTTGCCACAGAACCGGCCCAGGCGCTCCCAGCCTCCGAAGCGTTCCAGTCGCTTTCGCTCCTTCCAAGCCCCTGCTCGTCAGCAGTCCTCGAAGGGTGCTCCCTCAGCCGCCTCTTCCGGGAAGCCCTCCTTTAAGCCCCGGCCGTCCTGGCAGCCGCGCTCCCGCCCTTCCAAGGGCCCTGCCCCCAAGTCTTCTTCCTGAAGGCTTTCCCCCACTCGAGTCTTCCTCTCGGGTGGGGGGTCGTCTGCTCTCCTTCAAGGAGGTATGGCTCGCCCACGTCACCGACGCGTGGGTACGGGAGGTGGTGTCTTCCGGATACAAAATCGAGTTTGCGTCCTTTCCGCCTCCTCGTTTTTTCCTGTCTTGGATCCCCCGCTCTTCTGCAGGGCTTTTGGCTCTTTCCCGCGCTGTTCACCACCTCCTTGCTCAAGGGGTTGTAGTTCCAGTTCCCCCCTCCGAGCGCTTCCAGGGCTTCTACTCGAACCTGTTCACCGTCCCCAAAAAAGACTGCTCTGTTCGGCCCATCCTGGATCTGAAGCACCTCAACCGCTATGTCCGCCTCCGCCACTTCCGCATGGAATCGTTGCGGTCGGTGGTCGCGTCCCTGGACCAGGGCGAGTTTCTCGCTTCCATCGACATACGCGACGCGTATCTCCATGTGCCCATCGCGCTGAGTCATCAGCGCTTTCTTCGTTTCGCCATCGGTTCTCTACATTTCCAATTTGTCGCTTTGCCCTTCGGTCTCTCAACAGCGCCCCGGGTTTTTACCAAAACCCTTGCCCCCCTCATGGCTCTCCTTCGTGCCAGAGGAGTGGCGGTCATCCCGTACCTGGACGACCTTTTAGTAAAGGGCCGCACCTTGCAGGATGCTCAGTCCAGCCTTCAGATCACGCTCGATCTGCTTTCCAGTTTTGGCTGGGTGATCAACTTCCGGAAGTCGTCCCTGCTCCCCTCTCGCTCGATGGAGTTTCTGGGGATGTTGTTCAACACCGAGACGGCTCGGGTTCTCCTGCCTCGCGACAAGATCTCTTCCCTACGCTCGGCTGTCTCCAAGCTCCGCTCGGGCTCCCCCTGTTCGCTCCGCTTCTGCATGCGGGTGCTGGGCAAGATGGTCTCCTCATTCGAGGCCGTCACTTTTGCTCAGTTCTACTCTCGTCTCCTCCAGGGAGCGATTCTGGCCCAGTGGGACAAGTCTCCACTCTCCCTGGACAGGAAGATCGTCCTCTCCCTGGCAGTCCGCAGGGAGTTGCTTTGGTGGCTGACGTCTCCAGCTCTTCTTCAGGGCCGCTCCTTCCTCCCCCTTCAGTGGCTGGTCGTCACCACCGATGCCAGCCTGACCGGGTGGGGTGCGATTTTCGGTGTCCTGACGGCTCAGGGCACGTGGACCTTGCCGGAGTCGCGCCTTCCCATCAATATATTGGAGCTTCGGGCGATATTCCTTGCCTTGACTCGTTGGACCGATTTCCTCCGGGGTTGCCCTGTTCGGGTTCAGACGGACAACGCCACCGCCGTTGCCTATCTGAACCGCCAGGGGGGCACCAGGAGCCGCTCCGTGATGGCGGAGGCCGCTCGGATTCTCTGCTGGGCGGAACAGTTCGTCCCGGCTCTCTCTGCCGTCCACATTCCAGGCGTAGACAACTGGGCGGCGGATTATCTCAGTCGCGAGTCCCTGGACCACGGAGAGTGGTCTCTCCATCCACAGGTTTTTCGTCAGGTTTGCCGTCGGTGGGGCTTCCCCGACGTGGATCTGTTCGCGTCCAGGCTCAATCACAAGCTCCCCACTTACGTGGCTCGGGCTCGGGATCCCCGCGCGTTCGCGGTGGGACGCCCTGGTGACGCCTTGGGATCAGTTCTCCCTGATTTACCTGTTTCCCCCGCTCCCTCTTCTTCCGCGGGTCCTCAAACGGCTGAAGGCTCTCGGCGTTCCCGCCATCCTTATCGCTCCGGATTGGCCTCGCCGGTCCTGGTACGCAGACGTGATCCACCTCCTGGCCGACGCCCCTTGGCGTCTTCCCCTGCGGCCAGACCTCCTTTCTCAAGGGCCGATCTTCCACCCCACTTTACCTCAGCTCAATTTGACGGCTTGGCTGTTGAAGCCGCGGTGCTGAGGTTTCGGGGCCTGTCTGAGTCTGTCATCCAGACTATGCTTAGGGCCCATAAGCCTCAGTCGGCTCGTATTTACCATCGGGTCTGGAAATCCTTTTTTTCTTGGTGCGAGCAACGTCGTGTGCATCCTCTCGTTTGTTCCACACCTAGGATCCTCTCTTTTTTACAGTCCGGCCTTGACCAGGGTCTCAGCCATTCTACCCTTCGGTCTCAGGTCTCCGCCCTGTCCGTGCTTTTTCAGAGGGCCTTGGCTCTGCGCTCCCAGGTGAAGACCTTTTTACAGGGTGTTCTTCGTCTGAATCCCCCCTTCCGCCCCCCCATCGAGCCCTGGGATCTTAACTTGGTGCTCGATGTGCTCCAGGGTCCTCCCTTTGAGCCCTTGCGAGAGATTTCTCTGCGTCTTCTCTCTTGGAAGGTCGCTTTTCTGGTGGCGGTTACATCCATCCGCCGAGTATCTGAATTAGCCGCTCTTTCCTGTCGCTCCCCCTATCTTGTCTTGCACAAGGATAAGGTGGTTTTGCGCCCTCTCGAACGCTCCCTTCACTGTCTGGACCTTGTCCGAGCTATCCGGGTCTATTTGTCCCTCACAGCTCCCTTCCGTCGGTCGGATTCCTTGTTCGTCATCCCTGAGGGTCCCCGCAAGGGTCTTGCCGCTTCTAAGGTGACCATTGCGCGTTGGATTACGGCCGCCATCTCTGAGGCCTATCGCTCTCGGGACAGGTCCCCCCCCTTCCGGGTCACTGCCCATTCCACCAGGGCCGTGGGAGCTTCCTGGGCGGTTCGCCATCATGCATCGGTGTCCCAGGTTTGCAAAGCCGCCACCTGGGCCTCGGTGCATACCTTTACCAAGTTTTACCAGGTCCACATCCTGGCTTCTTCTGATGCCAGTCTGGGCCGCAGGGTTCTGCAGGCCGCCATACGTTAGGCTGGCCACCTGGGAATTGTTCTTTTTCCCCACCCTCTGGGACTGCTTTTGTACGTCCCACTGGTGCTGTGTCCCCCAATGATAGGCACAAGAAAACAGGATTTTTGTAAAAACTTACCGTAAAATCCCTTTCTTGTGGCTTCATTGGGGGACACAGCTCCCACCCTGTTTTTTCTGGGTTGTTCTGTTTCCCGGGCTTGTTTGCTGTTCCTTGAGTTCTCGTCCCCGGGTTCAGACTGGTTTGTATCTTTCTGTTTGGCTCCTACTGCTTATTAAATAAACTGAGCTAGCCTGGTGTCCGTAGGAGGGATATAGGCTGCCAGGCGGGGCTCTCTTTTTGATTGTCTAGTGTCGCCTCCTAGTGGCAGCTGCCTATATCCCACTGGTGCTGTGTCCCCCAATGAAGCCACAAGAAAGGGATTTTACGGTAAGTTTTACAAAAATCCTGTTTTTATTTATTAAGTGGAGAAAACTCTGATTTATAATTTTTTTGTAAGAAAAGTCTCCTTTGCCTTGGGGCTCATGCACACGAACATATTTTTTTCCGTGCATGTTCTGTGTTTTGGGTTTTTTTTTTTTTTTTAGGCCCATATGTGGAGCCATTCACTTCAATGGGTCCACAAAAAAAGCAGAAATTATTCTGTGTGCACTCCATTTCCATATGTCTTCAAGTCCGTTCTGCAAAGATGATAGAACATGTCCTATTCTTGTCCGTTTTGCGGACCAGAATAGGCATTGGAACATCTTTTTCAACTGTCAGGAAAACTGGATTGCATTTACACCTCATTGATGTCCATACAGCCCCTTCCCTGTGTGTGTTATAAAACAGCTTGGTGGGTATATAAGGTGTGTGATAGGCTATGAGCTCACATATCCCTCATGGGTAAAAGGAGCGATTTATCAGAGTTGCAAAAAGGGATGATTATTGGCTTTTGGGCCAAGGGTGGCAATGTTTCAGAAACAGCGCAGTTTGTGAACTGTTCACGTGCGGCTGTGGTGAAAGTGTATAGTGAGTGGACAAATGGCACCATTGTGAATAAGACTTAGAAACTGCAGAGTACCACATGCAACTGATGTGAGAGGCGAAACTGCTGTGAAGGTTCATGAGGGAAGATCAACGTGCTACAGTGGAGAAGCTCACCACCAAAACGGACCAGGGGGCTACCAGACATGCCGTCACAGTTTAGCAAACCCTACTGCGGATGGGAATCCGAAGCAGACAGATAGTCGCTGCATCTCAGCTAACAAGTTGCATCAGTAGAAAAGGCCTCAGTTTTTGTGGCAGTATTTGAAATTGGAATAGATGGATGTTGGCATGTTAGGTGAGAAACCTCAGAGAACAACCATAGCTGGAAGAACACAAGCTGGTGGTGGCAATGTTATTTTGTCTAGCTGATGTCTGTGCTGCACACAGCGGTTACTCTGGATTTTAGCTGGTGGTCACAATAGTGTGTAGTCTGTGCTACAATTGGCTTGTAATTGGAGCAGAAATTCTGAAAATGCAGGACTGTAGCATTACATTACACATAATTTGTCTATCTGCTAACATGGAGAGACAGTCTCTGCATAGGAGCTGTGGAAATCATAATAAAAAAAAAATGTTATTATGCTAAAATGTATGGAAGCTTCTTGCAGGTGTTTTCTGTACTGAGGTGCCCCCTTTAAGTAAGGTTGTAAGCTTTTACGTGTTGTAAATGTATGCATCACTTATGTGTACTTTTTTTTTTTTTCTAGGCCATAGGTGCAACCTTTGCTGCTATGATAGGCGCTGGCATGCTGGTTAGAACGATACCATATGATCAAAGTCCTGGAGCTAAGCATTTGGCTTGGATGTTGCATGCTGGTAAGGTCCAACCCAAAACCACAGTGGTTGTAGGGTCCTGTTAGCACTTCATTAATACTGATCTCGGCGTATATTTTCTAATGCTGCACCCATAGGGTCTGTTGGCTCTGTGAGAACGTTTTTGTCCAACAAATATAAATCTAGCTAGTAGAGTTTACTAGTCATGCAGTTGGTTAAATTGGAATGGTCTAATTTTTTACATTACCCTATTGATTTATCTTACTGAAATAAGCCCTGAAATGTATGAAACACTGTTTTTAATAGTTTATACTTCATCACACATTTTGAACTAATTTTTGCTTTGACTTGACTTGTCTTGTGCAGGTGTGATGGGAGCAGTGGTTGCTCCACTAACCTTACTTGGTGGTCCTCTGCTTATCAAAGCTGCATGGTACACTGCTGGAATTGTAGGTGGACTCTCAACTGTAGCAATGTGCGCACCCAGTGAAAAGTTTCTAAACATGGGAGCTCCGCTTGGTATCGGTTTGGGCTTGGTCCTTGTTTCCTCTATTGGTATGTACTTGTATGATATTTAAAAAATCTCTTTATGCATGTATTTTTTTAATGTATATGTTATACAAACATTTCTGCCTTAAAAGAAAAAAAGAAGTATGGTCTGCGCCATCTGAGGTGTGAAATACGCAGAATTGGACAGAAAATATCATTGTTAATACACCTTGAGCTCACTGCTCCGCAGGGACTCAGCGTATCGCTGTGCTGAATTCTCTAAGTCTAATGCAAAAATTACATTAGGTCTCATCCCATATAAAGAAAAAGATCCACAGATTTCATGAGGTACATCAGTTTGTGACACAGTGAATGCAGCTTAATGATGTGAAGATTTGATCCTCCCGAACGTTAATCTGTGTGCTGCTGTGGTGCTCTGCTGATGGAGACCTGTGAGGTGCTGGTCAGAAGGCAGCACGCCTTCCCCCAGCACCATAACGGCATATAGATTAAGATCCGGGTGGACCGAAACGTCACACTATTGAGCTGCATTCACTGTGAAGCACACCAATATACCTCATGAAATTTGAGAATACTTTTCTTTACATGGGATGTCACCAAATGTCATTGTTGTCACAAACCTATTCATATTTTGCACTGGACTTGTAGAGCACTGTATTTTTTTACTACTGGAAATGGAAATTCTTTGTTAAGGAAGCACCACCCTACTACGTCCTTGAGTGCAACCCATCTCTTTTAGGACCCATTCATACGACCATATACTTCTGTCTGCATCTGTTCTACAATTTTGCAACTCAGCGCAGACCCATTTGTTTCAATGGGTCCTCAACCGTACTTTCATTCCATGGGCCCACAAAAGATAGAACATGTCCTATTCTTGTCCACATAGTCATTTCTATCATAGGGCTGGCTGCTCCGTTTTGCAAAATGCGGAACGCACACAGCTGATATCCGTGGTTTGTGGAAAACTGATATGGTCGTCTGAATGAGCTCTTACACTGTACTGAGCTCCAGCATGTGCCATGTCGGAGATAAGTTTTGCTTCTCTGAGTCAATACCTGTATATTATGGTCTGTAATGGCGCATACTACACTTTTTTTCTGCTACAGCTTTACAGAATCCAACAGAGGTACAGTTGAGCTCCAAGCACCATTGAGGATTTGCTATTAGTGCAACACAAACTTTCATACTGTGTGTGAATAACAGTACTGTATACTGCCCTTCCATCCTCAGCTGGATGTCCTCTATTGCTTCTAAAGAAACATTATTACGTGATACAGTGTGGCCATTACATTGTAATATATATATATATATATATATATATATATATATATATATTATATTTGTAAAATTCTTGAAACTTGATTTTTATTTCCTTTTAAAGGCAGTGCATTCCTTCCTCCCACATCTGTACTTGGCGCCGGACTTTACTCAGTTGCTGTGTATGGAGGTTTAGTTCTTTTTGGCATGTTCCTTTTGTATGACACCCAGAAAGTCATAAAACGTGCAGAGACCACTCCCATGTATGGGATGGTGAAATATGACCCTATAAATGCGTAAGTATATTCAAGATTTATCCTCTTTTTAAGCCTCTTTTTCAGAATGCTTTAAGTACTCACTAAAATAGAAATATCCATAAAAAGCCATATGGGTGTACAGTGTATATAATGATGTTTAACCCATTCGCTGCCATGGTTTGGTTGGACATTTTGCATCTACAATGCATCTTTTGCATGTACAAAATCATACTAACCCCTGTGCCCATATATGCTCTATGAGTAGACACCCAGCACATTGTCAAAATGCAACTCTACACTTTATCCTCACTTTATACACAAAGACACCTTCATGCAACTTTGTGTCATAAAATTGCAAAAAAGTTGATATTAGTGGGTAAAAGTGCAACCCAAGTAGAAAGGTATATAATTAGATGTTCAACATGTGCAGACTTCATACACACCACTTAGAGCTAAATTTATGTCTATATGTCATCGTGAAATCGGCAGAACTGGAAAGACCAAAAATCTGGTTTTAAGCTGGATTAAAAATAAATAAATAAAAAATAGCAACCTATAAAATTTGCATTAGAGTCTTTAAAAAGTAAGTGAGCCATCAAAACCTATATATTTCCTGAAAGCGGGCAACAGTGTCGTGCCTTGGGTGTTTTGCACCCGGGGCGGGTCCTTTCTCTGGCACCAATAAACCCCCCCCCCCCCCCAAATTTGTTAAAAAATTGGACCCCCTCACAGTAGTATTGCCCTCATTGTACAAACTTCACGGTAATTTTGTAGAGATGTGTGCCCCCTCACAGTAGTTGTACCCACATTGTGCCCCTTTACAGTAATAATCCCCATTGTGCCCCCTTTATAGTAATGCCCACTGTGCCCCCTTTATAGTAATAATGCCCATTTTGCCCCCTTTACAGTAATAACGCCGTCTGTGCTCCCTACATTGTAGTAATGCCCTCTGGCTCTGTGCCCCCTCCATAGTAAAAATGCCCACTGTGCACCCTTCGGATTAGTAATGCCCTCTCTGCCCCCCTCCATAGTAAAAATGCCCCCTGTGCCCCCTCCAGAGTAGTAATGCCCTCTCTGCCCCCTCCAGAGTAGTAGTGCCCCCTCCACAGTAGTAATGCCCCCTGTGCCCCCTCCACAGTAGTAATGCCCCCTGTGCCCCCTCCACAGTAGTAATGCCCCCTGTGCCCCCTCCACAGTAGTAATGCCCCCTGTGCCCCCTCCACAGTAGTAATGCCCCCTGTGCCCCCCTCCACAGTAGTAATGCCCCTGTGCCCCCTCCAGAGTAGTAATGCCTCCTGTGCCCCCTCCAGAGTAGTAATGCCCCCTCTGTATTAAAAACAAAAAAACACAGCAACTACTCACTTTGTCCCGTTCCTGAAGTCCTCTCTTCTCTGCAGGCACAGATTGCTCTGCAGCAATGTGTGGGCGGGGCTTATGCAGATTTCCGGCTGCAGGCTCCGCCCACACATTCCAGCAGTGCGATCCGTGCCTGCAGCCTGAATGAAGGAGCGGGGAGAAGTCTCCCTGCTTCACCATTCAAAGCGCTGTGGGCCTGAGGGAGAGGAGGAGCGCGGGGAGGTAAGTGACAGGACCCAGCTCCCTGCGCTCCAGCAATGAGCGCTTCCATTTGTATTGATGGAAGCGCTCATTGCTTCTGGCACCCCCTGAGAGATGGTACCCGGAGCTTTATTTGCTCAGTTTGTCTGTGTATCTGCTCAGTCTATTTTGGAAAGATATAAAATATAAAATGACTATAAACTAGTTGGTCAATAGGATTTTGTTTGCTCTTGCTGCTTGTTTTGAGCATTATTTTTGTTATATTAAAATGTATTTTCCCTCTTCTACGGAATAATTATGCATAAAATAAAAACAAATAGTGCAATATTTACACCATAAGAAAATGAATCATACAACGTTATAGTGAGCCATGCTGCAGGTTTCTATCTACACTTTTGTCCAAATTGACCCAGATTACCTCCCTTAAGGCCTAGTTCATACTACAGTGATTTGGTCTGTGATTTTCATCAGCGCTTGTGAGTTTTTTGTTAATTTTTCACTGTATTATTACTCTCAGATGCATGAACACTGCATCTGAGAGATACAATGATGGGAGGCGGTGCTATTGCAGCTCCCTGTTATTGCACCCACTACTTACAAAAAAAGAAGCACTTTTTTTTTTTTGTAAAATTTGGGGAAGCAACCGAATCGAATTTTCCAAAACTTTTCTCATCTCTATCACTGACCAAATCACTGAAGTGTGAACTAGTCCTAGGATAATATTTCCACTCAAGTTTGCTGCAGAAATTTTTGCAGATAAAATATCTCTGGATATGAATGTTGTTTCTGCAGTATACATGTGGGTGTCTACATGTCCCAATCAGTAAACGAATGGGACACTCAGACGTTTCTGAAGCATTACTGCTATCTGTGAATATACACTGACGCAGCGAAAACCTCACCACATTTAGGTGCCATTTGCCTCTTTTTTTCTTTTTTAAGCAGCCATATATGTATCTTTTTATAATACAGATATACTATGAATTGTAAATTTTTTTTTTTGTATGTACTGGTATTTGAAATATTTCAGAAACAGGAGTTTTTCATTTTGTTCTGCAGGTGCCTGGGAATTTACACTGACACTCTGAACATCTTTATCCGTGTGGCCATGATGCTGGCTGGTGGAGGCGGAAGCAGGAAGAAATAAATCGGTGCAGCTCTCATTATCTTGTATTGATTGCCGGAGCACTTTACTTATCTGCTGGACCATAAATATATGCTAATGTATACATCATCAACAAGACTACGTTTATCTGTGCAATAGAGCCAGAATCAAGTTGATTGAATCTGTTCTGAAAAGCATTTACTCTGAATAAACACACAATTCATAAGAATAATTTAGGATAGGAACAAAGAATGCTATAGAACCATTCATCTCTCCAGCAGTAACAAATAGCGCAGGATGCAAGGAAAATGATTTCATATTCTGAAATTAAATTGCATGGTAAAACAGTACATCTTCAAGAAAGCCTTCCATAAATGCAGAGGGTGTAGAGGTGAGAAGATTTGTTTGCAATTACCTATGTGCAACAGAATTCAATGAAGTCATGTCATATATTTTGAAGCATATTTACTGAAGCAAAAGATAGCATTTATGCCAACCTCAGAAAATAACATTTTATTTTATCCCTTTCAGTCCTGAGGAGTTGTTAGAAAAAGCAGGTAAAAATCTCACTGCATCGCCTTCACGCAAACACAATGCGTGAAATAATTTAGAATTCCTTGCTTTTTTTTGTCTGACTTGAAAATATTTAAAATCGTCCTTGGTTTGTTTCTTTTCTTTGTTTAAATAGTGTATGCCATGGTAACTATAAATTACGCTTTTGGTGAAGTGTGAAGCACATTTCACATGGAGCACTTGCTCCATTTGGTTGGAATTTTTTTTCTAAAGAATGTGTTAAATATTCATTAAATCTTTTACATTAATGCTTCTTGGCTTATGAGTGTTTTAATTCTGTGGAAAGCTGGCCATAGAAGTAATAATTGTCATAAATCAAAAACAACTAGTCAATTGGTTCCGGCTGCAACATAACTGTTCATCCAAGGTGCAGGATGAATGTGAAGCGGACTCACGAGCTAATCCAACTCCATATGTGACATGCATAATACAGCTGTCTCCTGGCTGTCATTTAACCACTTCAGAATGGCAGTGACAACTGCTGGAGTTAGACAGAGGGAGACTGGTTGCTGTTGCAGTCTGGAGCCTTCTCAAGGCTCCCAGGCCTGCCAACAGAACACATCATCAGTGTAAAATCTATCAATATCTCTATGTAATGTTATCATATTTTTGTATGTTAATATAAATCTACAAAACTTTCAATAAAAATATTGAACAAGAAGAAAGTGCCTTAACCCTTTCACTCTCGGAGGTTTTTTCGGTCATGCATTTTCGTTTTGCGCTCCCTGCCTTCAAACAGCCATAACGCTTTTATTTTTCTGTTCACATAGCTGTATGAGGGCTTGTTTTTTGCGGGACAAGTTGTACTTTCCAACGCCACCATTTAATATTGCATATGGTGTAGTGGGAAGCGGGAAAAAAATTCCAAACCGGGTGAAATTGCAAAGAAAACGCTATTCCGCTACAGTTCTACGGGTTTCTTATTTACAGCGTTCGATGTGCATTAAAACTGATCCGTTACTTTCATTCTACTGGTCAGTACGAATCCGGCAATACCTAATATGTATAGTTTTTCCTGCGTTTTCATAGTGATAAAATAATTAGAAAGTTGCCCTTTTTTTTTTTTTTTTTCCTTGTCACATCTTGACCCCTATAACTTTTTGGTATTTATGTGTACAGAGCTGTATGGGGGCTCATTTTTTGCGGGACGATCTGAAGTTTTTATTGATACCATTCTGGGGTGTCTGACTTTTTGATCACTTTTTATTTAATTTTTTTTAGAAAAAAAAAGCGACAAAAAACAGCAAATCACCATTTGGACGCTTTTTTCCGCCACACAATTCGCCGTATTGGAATTTTTTTTTTATATATTTTAAAAGTACGGGCGTTTTTGGTCACGGTGATACCCATGATGTCTATATTTATTGTTATTTAGGTATTTATTTTTTAATTATACGGAAAGGGGAGGTGATTTGAACTTTTATATCTTTTTTTATTTTTTATATATTTAACATTTTTTTTTTAAATTTTTTTTTTTTTTTTTTTTTTACTATTTGAAAGCTCAAATATGGGCTTATATATTGTGGCTTTTTTTTTTTTTTCTTTATGAGCAATCAGGGATTCTTATTCTGGCCACTAGATCCTGGCCTGCCATCTAGTGGCCAGAATAAGAATTGCACTTTGAAAACTGTAATCCTCACCAGCGAGGATTACAGTTTTCATATGGTGTACAGACACCCCGATTGGCCATGCGAATGCTTCCGGGTTCAGACGCAACTAGATGCCGTGATCACGTGTGATCACAGCATCTAAATGCCCAGGAAGACGCCGCCGATGGTGGTAAGTAGCGGCAAGTCTCTGCTGTTAGAAACAGCAGAAACTTGCCGGCCATGACGCCCGCCGCACTTGCAAGCGGGCGCCATGTGCCCACATCGCCCCAGCGCCGTACATGTACGGCGCTGGGTGTGAAGGGGTTAATAGGGACTCGGGTAAAAAAAATATATATCAAATTACCCCCCTCCCCTTTTTTTTCCCCAATTTTAAATATGACAATAAAAAAATAAGCATAGTTGGTGTTGCCATGTTCAAAAATGTTGTCTTGTAAAATAATAAGTCATTTGTTCCATAAAATCATACCAATAGAAATTACAGCTAGCCCCACATAAAAACAAGCCCTCACACAGCTTACTGAAACATAAAAAAAAGTTTTGAGTATCAAAATATGGCAACACAAAATTTTGGTTATTATTTTTGAAAGTAAAATAGTAAAACCATTAAAATATTGCAGTATTTATCCTGTATAGTAAAATGCCGGAAGAGAAGAAAAATTAATAAAAAATTATCCAAAAGTCAAACATCCAAAAGTCAAGCTATGGATCATCCTGCAAATCTGCTCTGTAGACTGAAGCATAAAAGCAGTTATGTTAGAATATGGCAATGTTTTTTTTTGTTTTTGTTTTGTTTGTTTTTTTTTTTTAACTGAAAAATGAAATATATTTTGGGATGACTGCAATCACACAGACTCAAAGAATAAAGTTAACATGTCATTTTGCCACACAGTACACAAACTGAATCCATAAAACAATGCAGAGCTGTGTGAAAGAAAAATAAAAAAAAAATAGGCTTAAGGCAGGGAGTAAAAAAACTAAGAGAAAATTGCTGCATCAGGAAAAGGTTAACTGAAATGGAAAATAAGGGACATTATAAACACCAATTGTATTTGACTGCAAAGTCATCACTTCTTAAAGATGTGATCCCTGCAGAACAAAGACCCTGAAGAATATCTGACATCAAGTGAATAGTGTAAGGGCAGTATCTATAGTGTATGGATACTAGTACTAAGCATTAGTAATTATCACTGGTGTAGAGCTAGCAGTATTGTTCAGACCAGTAGATTTCCCCATCTGTGTCATCCTCTTATGTTTGTAAGGCTTAATGCACATGACCATATTGCTAGACCACTGACCTTATTCCTGTGGGGACATGCACTCATCTGTTTGTTCTTCGGGGAGGCAGCCACCTAGCACCAGCTGAAGGGTATAGGCGGCTGCCTCCCAAATCCGCCGGGGAAACAGTCAAAGTGAGCGACGCTCACAGTCACGTGACCCAGCGAGGCAGGACTCGCGCGGGAACTGCCTCAGAATTTTTCTTGGCGGCAATGGAGGAGGATGCTTGTTCTGTGACTGCATCACTGACCATGGCGCAGTCTCCTGTTAATAGGTCCTCCTCCATGAAAAGACTGAGAGGAGTCCCCCATAGCTCTGACTCCTAAGAAGGTGAAGTGACCCCCATAAGGAAAAGAAAGGCTGTGAGGAACACAGCCTTGGATTCCCCTCATACCAGTCCTGAGTCAGGCAGAGGGGTTACTGTTACACCTCATAAAGCTCGTTTGAGGTATGACAAGCTGTTTGCTGGTGTTTTCCAAGAGCTGTCAGGTCATTGCCGAGCTCACACTAATAAAGGTACAGCACCCCGCATAGACAGAGAAGCGTTTGCTTCAGACACAGAGAGAGAAGCGTTTGCTTCAAAACATAAAAGAGGACTGTTTACCTCTTATTCTCCTATGGGGGCATCTACCCCGGGTTCATATAGAGAGAGTTTTTTTTCTCGCACACTGTCCCTAGAGTCAGCACATTTGAGTCAGTTTCTGAAGTGGACTGGGACTCAGAAACCATGACACGTTCTACATCCTCCTCAGAAAGAGGGCGGTGGAGCGAGTTACAGATGTTGAGAGTAGGTCTGGCTGGCCATACCCCTCCAAACAAGCTTTTCTCACAGAGATGGGCTATCTCCGATTCTACTGAAGTCAGAGAATTTGCTCAACTAGCCTTTGGCTCCACCTTAGTCAAAGAGGACGATTTGATGTTACGTAATTATATTGGCATCCCAGACATCCAGGCCTTAATTGCTCCTGACATAGATCCGGCTCTGCTATCCATTACAGGGACTTCGGTCCATAAGGATATGCTGGATAACACTTTAAAGAATGTACAGTTTAAAATTGCGGATGCTGTTGGTCCACTTCTCCTCATGTTAACAAAGGCAGAACAAGAAGGTTCATTAACCTACACCCATAATTTTAAGACCCTTCTTGCCTCCAAATTGGCACTCCTTAAGGCAGCCAGTAGGGCGGTTCTTATAATTGGTCAGTCTTTTAATTATGTCACAAATATAAGAAGAGCTAGGTGGCTTACTTCAGCAGGCATGGCAGATTTAGCACCTAAATCACGAGTTCCCTAATCTTGAAACCAGTAACTTGTTCTGACCCGGTTTCATTCAAGAAGTCAAAGGTAGATACAGAGCCAGAAAGTCCTTTGCTGAACTTAAGAAACCACACAAACGACCCTTTCGGTCCGAGGGTCGCCCTATCAAGTCCGAGGGGCAGATCCGGGATTCTCAGGGACAGACCAGGAAACCATTCTCCAGTACCTCTAACCCTTCAAGAAGATCCTCAGGATATAAGCACTTCCCCAAGAGACCGCAGTTGGGTAAGCACAACTCTTCTTCCATCTCAAAACTATTTGAAAACATGGGAAACGTTTTCCTCAGACTGTTGGGTCTTAAACGTAATCAAAAACGGCCTCTCCCTTCCTTTAAAAAGTTTCCCTTTCAAAGGAAAACTCCCAAGTTTCACACAAAAAGTATCCTCGACCCAATATTACAGACAGCCTTAGAAACGGGCAAGATCTCTCCTGTTGTGTCAGGAGAAAGAGGCTAGATAAGTCACATCTTTCCAGTCCTAAAATCCGATGGTTCTGTGAGACCCGTTCTCAATGTCAGGTCTCTAAACTCCTTCCTAAAGCCAAAACGTCTCCGGATGGAAAACATAACAGATCTCCGTTTTCTGTTAGAAAAAGATATGTACTTGATAAAGGTAGACCTGAAGGATGCATTTCATGCCATTTACATAAATCCAAAACACCGTCGCCTTCTGAAGTTCCAATGGAACGGGGAATATTTTCACTGGAATGTGATGGTGTTTGGCCTCTCAAATGCTCCATACACGTTTTCACGGGTTATGAAAGCAGTAGTTTCCCACATAAGGCTGTCAGGCATGACATGTCTGATTTACCTAGACGATATTCTTGTTTTCCATGCATAAGAGACCCAGTTGCTAACTCACAGAGACAAGCTTCTCTCACTACTCTCAGAAACAGGCTTCACTATAAACAGAGAGAAATCAATCCTCTGTCCTACAAAAACACTAACCTTTTTAGGTTTCTCTCTCAACACCGAAACATTGACTTTTCATGTGCCAGAAGAGAAGTGGACAATCCTCATAGATCAAATCTCGCTTGTCTTAGAGGCTCAAAAAGTGTCCCTAAAAGGAGTGGCCAGTCTGGTGGGCAAACTTGTTGCAATGCGTCCAGGTTTTCTTCTAGTCCCTACCAAATGTCGTCAGATGCAGTTCTGGCTAAACACACTATTATGTCAAGGAGTCTCATGGGACTCTTGTGATTCTGCCTTCAACAGTGACAACAGAATTGGGGGCGTTAGTGCTGCTAGGTGCTCTGCCACCGTGTCCCATTCGTCAGACACCTCCAGACATTATAATCACATCGGATGCGTCTCTGGATGGATGGGGAGCTTTCTCTCTGATGGGAGCCATCAGGGGGCTATGGCTTGGCCCAGAGAAAAATCTCCACATAAACGTATTAGAACTGAGAGCAGCCAAATTGGGTCTCCAGAAGCTTGTATGCCCTACGTCTCATCACCAGTCAGTCCTTCTTCAAATGGACAACAGAACGGCTGTCTCCTACATCAACAGGATGGGAGGGACAAGGTCCAAACTCCTGTGCATGGAGGCTTTAGAAATGTGGACTTGGGATCACAACATGACCCTATCAGCCCAATATGTTCCCGGGCAGTCCAACGAGCTGGCCGATGCCCTTTCCAGGGACAAGATGTCCTTAGCGACAGTTTCTCTTCACCATCATCTGTTTCTCAATATAGAATAGATGTTCGGGAAGAGAGAGATAGATCTATTTGCGTCAGCGACATCAGCCCATCTCCCCAAATTTGTTGCGAGAACATGGTCTCAGGGAGCGTGGAGAGCAGATGCTCTATCATTCTCGTGGAGTCACCTGACCAACCTATATGCTTTTCCCCCACCATCTGTTACAAGTCCTACAAAAGGCCAGAGAGGACATGGTGAACCAGATGGTTCTCGTTTACCCGGTGTGGCCTTCGAAACCATGGTACCCACTTCTTCACTCCATGATCGTGGGTCAGAAATGTCCCCTTGGTCTAACAGCCGACTGTTTCCAAGGTCCCCGAGATCTCCTCTTACGACTCCCACAATTAATGTGGATTGCCACTCTGATAGACTGTTCCTCTTTCCAAACTTATCCGAACAAGTTAATGTTTTGATCAATCACTCCCTTAAACCCAAGACCCGCAACAGATACAGGAAGATTATAGCAGAATTCACCCTCTGGTGTTCAAATAGGCAACCGAATATAACCCAACAAAACACATTGGAAGCAGCATTGGAATTTTTGTCACATAAATTTCATAATGACATGGCATCCAACACTATCAAGACTTTGGGTTCAGCTCTGAACCTCATAATTCCAAACTTGACAGATAATAAAACATACTTGCGTTTGTTAAAAGGAGCAGCAGCCATATGCCCTTTCACTCCCAGATATTCCCAGACATGGGATGTAGAAATTCTTTTGCAATTTTTGAGCTGCTCATTAAATTCCAATGATTGCTTAAGAGACCCAGGAATAAAACTGGCTTGCCTCTTAGCCTTGGCCATAGCGGCCAGAACTGCAGAACTCACTTTATTTCATATTAATGAACCTTGGTTAACCAAAACACCTCTTGGTTTCCATTTGACCCTTAAAGGGAGAACTAAAACCGCACACTTTGGAGAAGCCCCTATTGAATTAGATTTGATTAGGGATTTGGAAGAGCCAAACCTATGCTTGGTTAAAGCTTTAGATGACTATCTCCGTCTTTCTTCACCCTATAGGGAAGAGATAAGTAATCTCTTCGTAACATCTAGGTCTCCTTTCCGCAAGGCCTCAGCGAATACCATCAGAGGATGGATTCTGGGTGCCATGTCTGAAGCCAGAATAGACATGAACATATTTAAAGCTCATTCTTTTAGGGGCACAGCGGCATCTAGAGCCACAGCCAAAGGCATCCCGCTGGCAGTCATATTAAAGTCAGCTAGGTGGACGTCGGACAGAACTTTTGTCAGACACTACTGGCGACCTTCTGAAACCGAGCGTTTAGAATTCATGAGAGCTACCACCAGGTGTGTGCTACTCTACCCTTCAGCTGGTGCTAGGTGGCTGCCTCCCCGAAGAACAAACCTCAGTTTGCAGGAATCTATGACCTGCAAACGGTCTTTGTTCTATGGGGAATAGGTAGCCACCTAGCAACAGCGCCCACCCTATACCCACCCTATAGATGGTCCTGGTGATAGCATCATGTCCTAAGGTTGTTCTTGGTCTCTTCTAGGACAAACAAGGACACAGAAACAAGGACAACAGGCTCCAGCAGATGCGAAGAAATAATAGAGGAAGTGGTGTTTGACTGGGATCCTACCAGCATTAACTTCTGATTTAATTCCTAAAAAGAGATTATGGCCTTTTGCTTGCAGGCCAACTGTTTTCTTGGAGCATTTTTCACTTATGTTCATACACTTTAAAAAAAAAAAAAAAAAAAGTCATGATAAAATGAGAGCATATAAGTAACGCCAGAAAGTTATTATATGACACTGTTTAGGACTCTGTCTTTAAGAGCCTTCTAGATTAGAAATAAAGTTCTAGTTCTAGCACTTATTTGGTGTTTTTTCTTATTTATGAATTATTATGATTCTAGGGGATGGTAAGCCATCATGCCTTCCGAAAAATTCTGAGGCAGTTCCCGCGCTGCGCGCGAGTCCTGCCTCGCTGGGTCACGTGACTGTGAGCGTCGCATAGTGCGGCGCTCACTTTCACTGTTTTCCCGGCGGATTTGGGAGGCAGCCACCTATACCCTTCAGCTGTTGCTAGGTGGCTGCCTATTCCCCTAGAACAGTGGTGGCGAACCTATGGCACGGGTGCCAGAGGCGGCACTCAGAGCCCTCTCTGTTGGCACCCTGCCCCTGGAAAAAGTCTGTGGTGTACCAATATGCCTTAAACTTTTCTTGCCTTTCAACAGCGCAGGGCACACTATGAACAGCACAGGTGGCGAGTTGAATGCATGCAGGCTATTATAGATAAATGATAGCGTACATGGAAGATATAATATATACTATACAGTCCAATGACTGTAGCATTCAGATTAAATTGGCGTGTTGGCACTTTGCAATAAATAAGTGGGTTTTGGATTGCAGTTTGGGCACTCGGTCTCTAAAATGTTCGCCATCACTGCCCTAGAACAAAGACCGTTTGCAGGTCATAGATTCCTGCAAACTGAGGTATTTTTAGGGATGCTGTTCTGCAAACCATAGAAGAGGTCCAATTATTGTCCACAATATGGCCTTTTGCCCTTCATGAGAGTAAGATTACTGAATGGAAATAGAAGGTATGTGTATTTTGCTGACCTATTCTTTTGTGGATTGAAATATGTGAATGGCTGTGTGCATGATGCCTTAGGCTAATTTCACTCTAGCATTTTTGCTGGATCCGGTAGGGATCAGCAAAAACTTTTCCGTTACTGATAATACAACCGTCTGCTTCTGTTATAAACGGATCTGGTTGTATTATCTTTAACATAGCCAAGACGGATCTGTCATGTATACCATTGAAAGTCAATGGGGGCGGATCCATTTTCTATTGTGTCACAGAAAACAGATCCGTCCCATTGACTTGCATTGGGGATCATGACGGATCTGTCTTGCTCCGCATCCCAGGACGGAATGCAAACATCAACATGTTACGGTTTGCTCTCCTGTATGAGAACGCAACCAAATGGTACGGAATGCATTCTGGTGCACTCCGTTCAGTTCAGTTTTGTCCCCATTGACAATGAATGGGGACAAAACTGAAGCGTTTTTTTCCGGTATTGAGCCCCTATGACAGAACTCAATACCAGAAAATATTTATGCTGATGTGAAAGTAGCCTTAGTTTGTTTGGGGGCAGTTGCTGTGCAGCTCTCACAGAAGATCCATCCCTGACGGGTGCCAGGCTCGTTTGAGAAGGAGTTCCTGATCGGATAGCAGGGCTGTGGAGTCGTTAAGCCAAAGTTCTGACTCCTGCATTTTATCACGCTCCTACTTAGATGGCCAATAATTTAGTAAGAACAAATTTACTGTAGAAATATGGTAACGCTGGGCTTTTTCTTACTATCATGACTGGCTACTTATTTATTGGAATACCATTTCTGAAATTTTCTGAATTCCTGTAAGTAAATATGCAGAGCGCACTATATATTTAATAACTGGAAAACACTGTTATACACTTAATTTAAATCTATGATTTTTTTATCCAAAAAGTTCAGTCGTGGAAGCCTGCATTATCATGAATTCATTCTCCCTAAATCCAAAGTGTCAGTCCAGTATACTGCAGTCACCATGTGATCTTGCTCTTGAAGTGGATTGCCAGCCAAGTGCTAAGGACCCGGAGAGAATGAATGCATGATAACGCTGGCTTCCTCGAATGTGAACATAGACATAACATTAAAGGGAGTCTTTCACCTGTTTTTCACCTATATAACTAACAGCAGTGCCCCACAGAAGATTGCAGACAAATCCCAGACATACCTGTGTACTGTGTGTCTGTATTTCATTTACAGAAAAAGCACTTTTATTCTGCTGGAAAACAGCTCCAAGTGCCCAGCTGAAAGTGAAACTAAAAACGCGTTCTCTCCCGACTTGATTTCTAACAGCTATATCTTCTGATATACTGGATACAATGCTGTGATTTTGGTATCATTTGAAAGCTTGGAATGTCAGCTTTCAAAAAAGGTCACCATTTTCTATCAGCTACCAATCCCAAGATATGAGCAGCTAAAACAGCCCTCCCCTCTTCAGTCTGGTTTGCTTTGGGCACTTTGCAGCAGCAGAGCTGGGCACTTGGGAGCTGTTTTCCTGCAGAATAAAAGATGACAATCACTCTTACCGGTAATTTGATTACCCGAAGCCTTCACAATGGCACTGACAGGAGCTTGCACCCGCCTCCAGAGGACAGGAAACAACAGCGGAAGCCAAAATAAAAGGACTCCTCCTCCATGACCATCCAGTTAGTATCCGAGACCGAAGACAGATACACAAACAGAAAATAGCACAACATATGCAAGAAACAAAACATCCCATCTCTTCCTATTTCTATACTATATATATATATATATATATATATATATATATATATATATATATCTCTTTCATGTATTTTTTATTTTTTTATTATTTTTTTGGGGGGAGGGGGGATATCCCCAGTGCCGTTGTGGAGGCTTCGGGAAATCAAATTACCGGTAAGAGTAATTGTCATCTTTCCTTAGCACCTCCACAACGGCACTGACAGGAGGATAACAGAGATAATATTTAGGGAGGTACAACAGCGGACAAGACTTTACGTCCATATGCCATGTCCTGATTAGACATAATGTCAAGCTTATAATGTCTAAAGAAGATCATGGGACTTGCCCATGTATCTGCCCTACAAATTTGTTCAATGGAGGCCTCACCTCGTTCAGCCCACGTGGCAGACAAAGCCCTAGTGGAATGGGCCTTCAATCCCACCGGGCAAGAGACATTCCTTTCTTTGTAGCATAACATAACAGTAGTTCTGATCCAACGAGCAATTGAGGCTTTAGAATCCCCAGCGCCCCTGTTTTTACCCTGGAACTGAGCAAGTAACCTATCAGAACTCCTGAAGTTTTTTGTTGCTTCTAGATATGAAAGAAGGCACCTTCTGACGTCAAGATTATGAAATTTTTCCTCCTGCTGAGAGGATGGAGATGAACAGAAGGAGGGTAACACTACTTCCTGTTGGCAGTGAAACCTAGATACCATCTTGGGAAGAAAAGAAGTGAAATGTTTAAGGACAACCCTGTCGTCAAGGATGGATAAATAGGGGGATTTACAGGAAAAGGCTTGAATCTCCCCTAACCTCCTTGCAGTGGTGATGGCAATCAGGAAAGTCGTCATCTAAAATGTCATCTAAAGCTGACCCAAAAAGCCTATCTCCCTCGCAAGGAATGGAGCAGAGACGGCTTTTTGAGCCAGCATCCCCTGACCAGGACCTAAGCCATATGGCTCTGCTGGTAGCATTAGATAATGCTGTAGTACGGGCAGAGAGTTTTACAAGGTCATCAGAGGAATCTGCAAGGAAATTAGAAGCTTGTTTTAACATTGGAAGGGAGGCAATAATTTCCTCTCTAGGGGTACCTGCTGTTAAGTGATTTTCTAGTTGGTCAATCCAGACAGATAAGGCCCTAGCAGTATAGGTGGCGGCAATAGCTGGTCTGAACATAGCCGCCCCTGACTCTCAAGTCTTTTTAAGAAGACCTTCGCATTTTTTATCAATAGGGTCTTTTAGGAGACCCATATCTTCAAACGGAAGGGTGGACTTTTTAGAGATATGGGCCACTGGGGCATCAATCTTTGGGGCCTTGTCCCAATTTTCAGAATCCGTCACGGAAAATGGGTATTTCCTCTTAAATGCTCGGGAAACCAAGGGCTTTTTCTCAGAATCTTTCCATTCTCTAGTAATAATCTTTTTAATGTTTTCATGAACCGGGAAGACCCGCTTCTTTTTGTCACCCAAGCCCTGAAACATCTGGTCTTGTATAGACATAGGCTCCCTGACGTCTTCCAGTCTCATGGTTGCATGGATGGTCTTAAGGAGGGATTCAGTATCCTCCGGTGAGCAAAGTGGATGACCAGAACCATCTTCTGACGAATCAGAATCAATAGCAGAAAGAAGCTCTCCTTCATCAAAATCAGGCATATCTGGGAGGGGATCCACAGATTTTGAAGACGGTGGTCTGGGGGAGGTTGGGGCCATACGTAAATCAATGGCGGCGTTAACTTAATCCCTTATAAGTACTCTAAGGTTATCCAGAAAGGACGGGGATTCCTCAGTCACTACTTTTTCCGTGCAGCGAGTACAAAGTGGCTTTTTGATGAAAGGAGGGAGCGTCTTCCTGCACATGCCACATTTTTTCTTAGAAGATTCACCACCCGAGGACTTCACTGGTGCTTCCCTCACCTAAAAAAAGGGGGGTATCAGAATAAGAAATAAGGATCCCAACAAACTCAAAATATGGGAACCTGCACCAACACCCGGGTGGTGAAATATTTGGACAATAAAAAACATTCACGGAGGAGGTCACTTACCGGGCTGAGGGCTTTACAAGGATCCACAGGCTTGCGCGTGTCTTCTGTGGAGGACATCCTGGATGAAGAGGTGTAGAAACACCTCAAACAGAAGCCACAGAGGGAATTTAACCCCTGGGCCCCGCAATCAACAGGCACCGCCCTCCACCTGTGTCCCGGCATCCGGCGCTGGAATCCTTCCGGGAACCATTCCGAAGTATTTCCGGCGTCCTGCATAAGCTAGACGCCGGAAGACTTGCACCGGGCGCCCGATGACGTCACCGGAAGTCGCGCCGGATGACGCGCCACCTCCAGCCCCGGAAGTGGGGCACACAGCGCGCCCAGGAGCCTCCGGCCCAAGGAGGCTCCTCCTGCCTAGGCCAGAAGCCCCATCCTCACCGCCGAAGCGGACCAGCCCGGGGATGCCCAGCGAGGGACTTACACCAAAGGGACAGAGAAGGAGAGCCCACGCTCCACCCGGCATCTCTGTCCCCTACCCAGCCCTCTCCAGCAGGAGGTAAGTATGAGGCTGGGCGATATCCCTTACCACCAGACGGCACTGGTATGGCTTCCACCTGTCCAGAGGGACAGGAAACAACAACTGGATGATCATGGAGGAGGAGTCCTTTTATTTTGGCTTCCGCTGTTGTTTCCTGTCCTCTGGAGGCGGGTACAAGCTCCTGTCAGTGCCGTTGTGGAGGTGCTAGGGAAAGTGCTTTTCCTGGACATGGAATACAGATACAAAATGCACATCTGTATGCAATTTTCTGTAGGGTAGTGCTCTTAGTTATATTGGTGAAAAACAGGTGAAAGACTCCCTTTAATGATGTAAGACTTTCAACTTTTTTTCTAATTGAATACTGTACAAAGCAACCTCATAAATAGTGAAGGTAATTACTGTATTGTGGAATGAATACAGATTGAATCGTGATTGTGCTGTATTTCTGTATGTTGGTTGACTGCAATTTCGCACTTGTATTGAACTGGCCCAGTAGTAGTCTGGGTGATGAATGTGTTAGCAGTAGTTCCTCACCTTACAGCATTGTCTGTAAATGCTTTTCTCAGCTAGTCACTCTGCTAGGACTCATCATGTTGATTTAGGCCGTAGTATTGGGGGTCCGCATTTTACGGGTGCCGCCCCGGTCTGTGTTCCGCAATTTGCGGAATACACGGCCGGGTGCCCCTTTGAATATGCCTATACTTGTCCGCTGTTGCGGACAAGTATAGGACATGTTGTATATTTTCTTGCGGAGCCGCGGAACGGCAAGATTGCGAGCCGACCATAGCAGTGAACGGGCCCGCACCTATTCCGCAATTTTGCGGAATAGGTGCAGACCCATTCACACGGTTGTGTGAACGGGCCCTAAAACAATAACTTTCTTTTGTTTGTATGCTAAACAGCTATAGAGATGTGTTTTTATTCATATGCAAGTTGGAGCATAACAGGGCGGGGCAAAATCCTTGGATTACTACTTTTGCAACTCCCTCTGTGCTGTGCACACTTTCCCCTTACTTTGATTGACAGGGTTAGACATCATTATGCTGAATGCAGAGCTTTATCCTAGCATGTAAATATCATATATACTATTTACTAGTTTCACGCACTCCTCCCATTCGACCCAGGTGATTTTAATCAGCAAAATTCTGCATAAGGGTTTAAATGAACCTACCGTGTTCTCAGTTGGAGTTCCTGAGAGCTTTAGATAAGGTGAGCTTTGACAACTGTTCATATGGTGCAGTACTGAGCAGTGGCCATTGTCGCTGTGCTGGTGGGTGGTGGGGCCCAGTGCTGGGTTTGGCATTGCCAGGCAGCAGTGGTGTTGTGTGGCTGCTGGGTCCCGCCGCCTGCTGGATCGGCGGTCACCGATCAGCGCCGCGCCAAATTTAGAGTAGGTCCCACTCAAAGAGGCAACCTTGGTGTGGTGAGTGAGCTTATGCCTTTTGATCAAAATGTACACTAATGCCTCAGTAAGGCGGTACACATGCGCTAAGTAGCACTGTCTTCTGCTAAGTAAGCAGGGATGAGATCAAAGCATAGCATGTGGATGTGCAAGCCAGTTCTTTTTTATATTTTTGGCTATTTACTGTGTAGCCTTACCAGATTGAGAAGAGTGGCCTTCTCTGCTTAGAAGGCTAATATACATATTACTACTTTATTCACAAACACAATATAATGGTGCATCTTAATACATTAGCATTGAAAAGTTAATTGATTCAGTAATTCAATTCAAAAAGTGAATATATCGAGTCATTACATACAGAGTGATCTATTTCAAGTGTGTATTTCTTTTAATGTTGATGATTATGTCTTATAGCTAATGAAAACCCAAAATTAATCAAAAGTATCTCAGAAAATTACAATTCTCTTACAGAAATGTTGGCCCACTGAAAAGTATGTAGAGTATATGCACCCAATATTTGGGGTTCCTTTTGCATAAAGTACTGCAGCAGTGGAGCATTGCATGGAGACGATCAGCCTGTAGCACTGCAAATGTGTTATGGAAGCCCAGGTTGGTTTGATAGAGGCCTTCATCTCGTCTGCATTGTTGGGTCTGGTGTCTCATCTTCCTCTTGACAATACCCCATAGTTTCACTATAGGGTTTAGGTCAGGTGAGTTTGCTGGCCGATCAAGGACAGTCATACCATGGTAGTCAAACCAGGTATTGGTAAAGTAGGCAGTGTGGACAGGTGCCAAGTCCTACAATTTCCCGGAAGACAACTGTGTGGACTTTGGGTTAGATATAACACAGTGGACCAACACCAGCAGATGGCATGGCTCCCCAAACCATGACTGACTGCGGAAACGTTTTGCTGGACCTCAGGCAACTTGGATTGTGTGCCTCTCCACTCTTCCTCCAGACTCTGGGACCTTGACTTCCAAATGAAATGCAAAATTTACTTTGATCTAAAAACAGGACTTTAGACCAGTGAGCAACAGTCCATTCCTTTTTTCTTTTTAGCCTAGGTAAGACATTTATGGGTTATGACTGGCTTGACACTAGGAATGCGACAGCTGTAGCCCATGTCCAGGATATTTCTTTGTGTGGTAGCTCTTGAAGCACTGACTTTTGACATTATTTTGGAGGCTGTGGTTATCCCTGTTGCTTGTGCACTTTTTTTTACCACACTTTTTTCTTCCAATCAATTTTCCGTTAATATGCTTAGATACAGCACTCTGTCAACAGCCAGCTTCTTTAGCAGTGGCCTTTTGTGGCTTCCCCATGATTGGTAGCCTATAGAACCAGACTGAGGGATCATTTAAAGGCTTAGAAAACCTTTGCAGGTATTTTGTGTGAATTAGCTGATTACAGCGTGACACTATGAGTATTGAACTTTTTCATCTCATTTTCTGAGATACTGTCTTTTGAATTTTTATTAGCTATAAGCCATAATTATCAACATTAAAAGAAATATAACCAATCACTTTGTGTAATGAAACTATATAATATACAAGTTACTTTTTCAAATGAATTGCTGAAATAAATTAACTTTTCAACTATATTCTATACATTGAAATGCACTTTTATGATTATAAACAAACCAGCAATGTGTATTAGCTTTCTAAGCATAGACAAAACATTTTTCTCTATGTGGTAGGGCTATTGCTAAATGGTCAGCCTTGCATGTAGGGATCCTAAGTTCACGTCACGTCATTTGATCAGGGCCTTAATGACCAGAAACAGATATATTAGCTTTCTAAGCATCAAAATCCACTCCTCAACATGGTAAGGCTACAGTAGTGCATATGATATGTACATGCTAGGACACAGCTATGCCATGAGCATGCTGCCTAGCCCTTTCAATCAAATGGAAGGGGGAGTATGCAGAGTACAGGGGCATTGCAAGAGCAGTGATCCAAGGATTCAGCTGCGCCCCCTGGTGCTCCAACTTGCCAATCTGCATATTAATCAAATGTAGATTCTCTGCAGCTGTTTAGTGTACAGACAAAAGAAAGGTATCGTTTTAATCATTATAATGAGCCCTACCTGGCAGTATACCTGATTTAATAGGGTTGATTATGCCTCTTTAAAATTGGAAATTTTCCACAAACATAATATGACAGTGCCAAATATGTTGTGCCCAGCTTGTTCCTTCTGGGATGCACCAAGCCCCTTAAATTGTTAGGCGGCTTCTACTGGGTATAGAAATGCGGTAAATGTGGATGTAAACTGTTCTGTTGCAGGGTTCAGAATGAAAAGACCACTTTTTGGCTTTTGTAACACAGATTTTGGTGGATTGGTTTACGGGCACCATTTTGCTCTCCATCAGCTTCTGGGTAGCAATGCAGATATTTTCAGAGAACTATATATATTTTATTTTATTTGGGAGCTATTTTTTGTGGGATGAGTTGCCGTTATCATTAGTACTGTTCTGGGGTACATACAGCTTTTTGATAAATTTTTATTTCATTTTTTAAGTAATTCTGCCATTTTTTTTGTTATTGTGGTGTGCACGGTGCATGAAAATGACATAACTTTATTGTGCTGGTCAGTACTGTATTGTTTTGTCAAGCCTGTGACTGTGTTGTCATGTAATACATACAGGAGTCAGACCATGTCTCATCAACTATATTTACTTGAACAGGAGAGTAACTAACAAAACAAGGCAAAAGTAATCAAGAACAGAAAAGTGAATCTAGAATACTAAAGCAATTCCTGCACTAATATTACAATGCCAGTACATTTTTCTGATACATACAGTGCTTTGCAAAAGTATTCGGCCCCCTGGAACTATTCAACCTTTTGCCACATTTCAGGCTTCAAACAAAAAGATATAACATTTGAAATTTTTGGTGAAGAATCAACAACAAGTGGGTCACAATTGTGAAGTGGAACAAAATTTATTGGATCATTTAAACTTTTTTTGTAATAATAAAACTGAAAAGTGGGGCGTGCAAAATTATTCGGCCCCCTTGCATTAATACTTTGTTGTGCCACCTTTTGCTGCTATTACAGCTGCAAGTCACTTGGGGTATGTCTCTAATCAGTTTTGCACATCTAGAGACTGAAATTCTTGCCCATTCTTCCTTGCAAAACAGCTCGAGCTCTTTGAGGTTGGATGGAGAGCGTTTGTGAACAGCAGTTTTCAGCTCTTTACACATTCTCAATTGGATTCAGGTCTGGACTTTGACTTGGCCATTCTAAGACTTGGATACGTTTATTTTTGAACCATTCCATTGTAGATTTTGCTTTATGTTTGGGATCATTGTCTTGTTGGAAGATAAATCTCTGTCCTAGTCTCAGGTCTTTTGCAGACTCCAACAGGTTTTCATCCAGAATGGTCCTGTATTTGGCTCCATCCATCTTCCCATCAATTTTAACCATCTTCCCTGTCCCTGCTGATGGAAAGCAGGCCCAAACCATGATGCTGCCACCACCATGTTTGACAGTGGGGATGGTGTGTTCAGGGTGATGAGCTGTGTTGCTTTTACGCCAAACATATCGTTTTGCATTGTTTCCAAAAAGTTTGATTTTGGTTTCATCTGACCAGAGCACCTTCTTACACATGTTTGGTGTGTCTCCCAGGTGGCTTGTGGCAAACTGTAAACAAGACTTTTTATGAATATTTTTGTGAAATGGCTTTCTTCTTGCCACTCTTCCATAAAGGCCAGATTTGTGAAGTGTTCGACTTATTGTTGTCCTATGGACAGACTCTCCCACCTCAGCTGTAGATCTCTGCAGTTCATCCAGAGTGATCATGGGCCTCTTGGCTGCATCTCTGATCAGTCTTCTACTTGTTTGAGATGAAAGTTTAGAGGGACGGCTGGCTCTTGGTAGATTTGTAGTGGTCTGATACTACTTCCATTTCAATATGATCGCTTGCACAGTGCTCCTTGGGATGTTTAAAGCTTGGGAAATCTTTTGGTATCCAAATCCGGCTTTAAACTTCTCCACAACAGTATCACGGACCTGCCTGGTGTGTCACTTGGTCTTCATGATGCTCTCTGTGCTTTAAACAGAACCTTGAGACTATCACAGAGCAGGTGCATTTATACGGAGACTTGATTACACACAGGTGGATTCTATTTATCTTCATCAGTCATTTAGGACAACATTGGATCATTCAGAGATCCTCAATGAACTTCTGGAGTGAGTTTTCTGAACTGAAAGTAAATGGGCCGCATAATTTTGCACGCCCCACTTTTCAGTTTTATTATTACAAAAAAAGTTTAAATGATCCAATAAATTTCGTTCCACTTCACAATTGTGACCCACTTGTTGATTCTTCACCAAAAATTTAAATTGCTATATCTTTTTGTTTGAAATGGTACCAATAAAAACTACACTTATGTCTGTTAGAAAATGGCAATGCAAAAAAATGTTGAATTCTTTTTCAAAAAAATTTAAAGGTAGTAAAGCAATTTAAAAAAAAACTACAGTATACAAGTTTGGTATCCCCATATTCATATTGAGCCACAGAATAAGGATGTCATGTCATTTTCACTGCACAATGAACACCGTGATGTCAAAACATTGGCGGAATTGTTTTTCTTTTTTTTTTTTTTTTAATTGAACCTCACAAAGACATTTTTTTCCCATTTTCCAACAGACCTGGTAAACTAAATGATGCCCTTAAAAAAATACAACTTAACCCTCAAAAAAGAAATGGTTACATGAACAGAAAGTAATGGCTTTTGGGACGTGGGGAGGAAAAAATGAAAATGCAAAAATGGGCCCAGTACTTAAGGGGTTAAAAGCAAAACGGAGAGTACATTTATATATGTTACACTGACTTATGAGCATCCTCACTCTACTCCTACCACTTTCAAAGCGTACTTCCAACTTGTGTTGTTCAGATTGTACAAACAAAACCCCTTGGAAAGGGAAATGGTAACACCTAGTTGGCAAATGGAGGAATAGCATGATGTAGAGTTGAAAGAAATCATGGTATTGCATAGGAAAGCAATCATTTACTAAAACAGACATGTCAGGAATGGTGACAGGTCCTCTTTAACCATAAGCATTGCAACCTCTTTAAGATAAGACCTATCTCATTTACCTTCTTTCCTGTAGTTTGTTATACTTGACATAGCCATGTTATCGTAGTCCTAGATTTAGGTCTTTGGAAATGGAAAATTTGCTACAATTGAAATGATTTATACCGTGTGATTTTTATCTGCAAATTGATATATCTGTTTCAGGATTCCTTTAAAATTATTCAACAATTGTACAGATAACGTCATGTAAATTTGTTGGGGGGGGGGGAGATATGCTCTGTGCTTTAAGTAATACATCAAAACATCCTTAATTATCAACACAGTATTACACCCTTTGACAGAAAAAGTATTACACTAAGGAGTTATTGGAAAATAATGAAGCGTTCTATGTGTGAATGTAATGATGATATATGGAAGTGATTACAATATTAGAGTGAAAGGATATGTTTAATGGGGAAAACTGTACAATTGAAAAGAGGCTCTAGTTAGAGATGAGCAAGCACTAAAATGCTCGGGTGCTCGTTATTCGAGACAAACTTTTCCCGATGCTCGGGTGCTCGTTTTGAGTAACGAACCCCATTGAAGTCAATGGGAGACTCGAGCATTTTTTGTAGGGGACCAAGGCCCTAGGGAAGGCTGGGTGAAAACCTGGAAACATCAGAAAATGATGGAAACACCACGGAAATGGACAGGAAACAGCAGGGGCATCATGCATGGATGCCTCTGAGGCTGCCTAATCCCACCATTACCCCAAATTCTCGGGCAACAGCCTGGTGGTTACACTCATGGCAATTGTGCTCACCCAGACCAAGAAAGGCAAGGCACATGGCCATCACATGTTAGGGAAGCACCCAACCAGGTGCAAAGAAAAATTGTTTAGAGAGAGGGCCTGTAGGTGGACCTCCGGAAAAATTGTTTAGAGAGAAGGCCTGTAGGTGGACCTCCGAAAAAATTGTTTAGAGAGAGGGCCTGTAGGTGAACCTCTGGAAAAATTGTGGTAAAAGAGTGCCAGTTGGACCTCTAAAAAATTGCGTTTTTTGGGGTCAGCGTTAGGCAAAGACTACAAGGAGAGGAATCGGAGAGAAAAGGAGAGAAGAGGAATCAGATACATAAGTAATGTTAATCTTTAGCTGCTTTCCCCCGGAGGAGATTTGAATTCCGGTGAAATCCAGGCTTTGTTCATTTTAATAAGCGTCAGCCTGTCAGTTGACAGGCGTGTACGCTTATCGGTGATGACGCCACCAGCTGCACTGAATACCCGCTCTGACAGCAGGCTAGCGGCAGGGCAGGCCAGCACCTCCAAGGCGTACAGCGCCAGTTCAGGCCACGTGTCCAGCTTTGAAACACAGTATTTGTATGGAGCAGAGTGATCGGTCCGGACGTTGGTATGGTCAGCTAGGTACTCCCTCACCATCTTTCTGTACAGCTCCCCCCTACTCTGCCTCGACTGGGGACAGGTGACAGTGTCTTGCTGGGGTGACATAAAACTGGCAAAGGCATGGAGAGTGTTCCCCTGCCAGTGCTGGACAAGCTGCCTGCTCACCTCCTCTCCCCCGCTACTTGGCCCACAGAACCACGCCCTCTGCCGCTAGCGGTGTCAGATGGGAAGGATTGTTTCAGCTTGTGCACCAGGGCCTGTTTGATATTGATTCACTCTCATACTCCTTTCCTCTACAGGGGATGAGAGTGGAAAGGTTCTGCTTGTACCGTGGGTCCAGGAGAGTGAACATCCCAGTAATCGGTGTTTGAAAAAAATGCTTCTAACGCGAGGGTCACGGGATAGGCAGCCTAACATGAAGTCTGCCATGTGCGCCAGTGTCCCAACACGCAAGAATTCCCTCTCCTCACTGGCCTGACTCTCCATTTCCTCCTCCTTCTCCTCCTCCTCCATTTCCTCCTCTTCAGCCCATACACGCTCAAGAGTTAAGAAGGACTGAGCATTGGTACCCTCTTCTGTCTCGCCAACATTCTCCTCCTCTTCCTCCTCATCCTCATCCTCCTCCTCCGATACGCGCGAGAAACAGACCGGAGGGTGCTCTGGCTATCAAGCGACGTATCTTCCTCCACCGTCTCTTGTGACAAGCGCAAAGCATCCGACTTCATGCTGAGCAGTGAGTTTTTCAACAGGCAAAGCAGCGGGATGGTGAAGCTGATAATGGCGGCATCGCCGCTGACCATCTGTGTTGACTCCTCAAAGTTGCTCAACACCTGGCAGATATCAGACATCCACGTCCACTCCTCATTGTAGACTTGAGGAATCTGACTGACCTGACTACCAGTTCTGGTGGAAGTTGACATCTGGCAGTCTACAATCGCTCTGCGCTGCTGGTAAACTCTGGATAACATGTTTAATGTCGAATTCCATCTCGTGGGCACGTCGCACAACAGTCGGTGAGCGGGCAGTTGTAGGCGGCGCTGCGCTGCCCTGAGAGTGGCAGCATCTGTGGTCGACTTGCGGAAATGCGCACAGATGCGGCGCACCTTGGTGAGCAAATCAGACAGATTGGGGTATGTCTTGAGGAACCGCTGAACTATTAGATTGAACACGTGGGCCAGGCATGGCACATGTGTCAGTCTGCCGAGTTGCAGAGCCGCCACCAGGTTACGCCCGTTGTCACACACAACCATGCCTGGCTTGAGGTTCAGCGGTGGTGCCAGCCACAGATCGGTCTGCGCCGTGATGCCCTGTAACAGCTCTTGGGCTGGGCGGTGTGCCTTTTGTCACCTAAGCTCAGCAGTTTGAGCACCGCCTGCTGGCGCTTACCCACGGCACTGCTGCTGCGCCTAGAGCTACCGACTGAAGGCGCCGTGCCCACGGATGGTAATTCGGTGGAGGAGGAGGGTCGGAGGAGGAGGAGGCGGAGGATAGCATAGTCTGAGAGACCGTGACCGAGGTAGGCCCCGCAATCCTCGGTGTGGGCAGTACATGAGCGGCCCCAGGGTCATTCTCGGTCCCAGCCAATGTGCCGTCATGGTGATGAGATATAGTGTCCCTGCCCGGCAGCACTTGTCCACGTGTCCACGTGTCCGTGGTTAGGTGGACCTTCTCAGAAACAGCGTTGGTCAGGGCACGGATGATGATGTTCTGTGACACGTGCTGGTGTAGGGCTGGGACGGCACATCGGGAAAAATAGTGGCGGCTGGGGACCGAATACCGAGGGGCAGCCACCGCCATGAGATTGCGAAAGGCCTCGGTCTCTACCAGCCTATAGGGCAGCATCTCCAGGCTAAGCGAGATGTGGACGTTGAGGGCTTGGGCATGTGGGTGGGTGGTGGAACTGTATTTCCTCTTGCGCTCCAGCGTCTGCTGTAAAGACAGCTGAACGCTGCGCTGGGACACATTGGTGGACGCTGTGGAGGATCGTGGAGGCGAAGGTGTGGTTTTCCGGCGGGAGGCGCTCGGGGTGCCGGCAGCGGTGCCAGGGGGTTGACTAGCAGAGGCAGCGAGTGACACAGGGGAAGGAGCAGTGGTGTGACCCGCAGGAGGTGAACGGCCTTGGTTCCATTGAGTGGGGTGTTTAGCACTCATATGCCTGCGCATGCTGGTGGTGGTTAGGCTAGTAGTGGTGGCACCCCTGCTGATCCTGGTGTGGCACAGGTTGCACACCACAGTCCGTCGGTCATCCTCACTTTCTTTAAAGAACCTCCAGACTTGCGAACATCTAGGCCTCGCCACGGGAGCTTCACTACGTGAAACAGTTGCTGCTGATGCACCAGCTCTGGCCCTGCTTCTCCCTCTGGCCACACCACTGCCTCTTCCAACCTGTTCTGGTGCAGCACTCGCCTCCGCCTCAGAAGCACTGTCTTCACTCGGCTTATCAACCCAGCTTGGGTCAGTCACCTCGTCATCCTCCGATTCCTCAGTCTGCTCCCCCTCGGAACTTCCTGCCCTGACAACAACTTCACCACTGTCTGACAACCGTGTCTCCTCATCGTCCGACA
>ONZH01029580.1:0-12302 GCA_900303285.1 Rhinella marina | reverse complement strand
TTAGATGGTCAGATGAGCAGCAGGCAATCGCCCCTAATGTTTTAGACGGTCAGATCAGCAGCAGGCACTCGCCCCTAATGTTTTAGACGGTCAGATCATCAGCAGGCACTCACCCATAATGTTTTAGATGGTCAGATGAGCAGCAGGCACTCGCCCCTAATGTTTTAGAGGGTCAGCTCAGCAGCAGACCCTCACCCCTAATGTTTTTGAGTGTCAGCAGCAGGCAATCAATCATAATTTTTCAAGGGTGTGTCTGATGCCCTACTTTATGTGTAATAAAGGCTGTATTGGAGTGCCTGTTCCTTGTAATTTTTGGCAGTACTTGCGCTTTATATACAAGTAAATATATGTTTCCTAACAATATTTCCTCTAAAATTAATGTTATCTTCGGTTTTGGGGGGTATTATTGTCATTCCGTAAAAGTGGCGTAATACTCAGACAACATCATTCCCAGCAGCGACTTTGGAGTCCAAGATGCATCCAGACATCCTCCCCATGCTGTTTCCAAACCATTTCAGTGGTGTTTCTATCATTTTCTGACCTTACCCTATGAACCAGACACCCTCCCCTCTTCAGAGCAAGGGGTGCCTGGTTTAGTGCTCTGGTTCCCCCATTGACTTCCATTGTGCTCGGGTGCTCAGTAGAGCACTCAAACACCACCTAGTATTCTACCCAGGCATCCAAGCACTATGGTGCTCGATCAACACTAATTATTATATACTTTTAACAGTTTCATTACATGTTACAAATGTACATGACACATTGGGTTTCAGTATATACCACAATGTTTTGCATGACATTTTTTCATGACATTTATAATACTTATTGATTATTAATTGTCTGTTGAGCCAATGTATCTAATCCTATCATGTGTCATACTGTCCTCTGAGCTGTGTATCTAGCCCTACCATGTGCAGTACTGTCTGCTGAGCTGTGTATCTAATGCTATCATATGTGATACTGCCTAGTGAGCTGTGTATCTAATCCTACCATGTGTGATACTCTCTGCTGAGCTGTGTATCTAATTCTGCCATGTGTGATACTGTCCTTTGAGCTTCGTATCTAATCCGGTCATGTGTGATGCTGCATGATGAGCTGTATATCTAATTCTGCCATTTGTGATACTGTCTGCTGAGCTGCTAAACTGTGTATCTAATAGTGTCATGTGTAATAATGTTTGCTGAGCACTTGCATCTAATCCTGTTACATAGTGGAAGGAGCAGTGTCTCCAGCAGCACAGAGGATTTCAAGAGAGGAGTGTACTGATCTTGTGGAGGTCACAGGATGAGAGTTAGGGCTCCTGCATACGGTAGGTCTGTAATACATGGGCACCGGCTGTATGCACCCTGCATCACGGATCTCGGACCCATTTTCTTGAATGGGTCCGCAATCCCGGAGATGCAGTGTGATGCAGAACAGAGGCACGGATCGGAAGCACTACAATGTGCTTCCGTGATGTTTCTGTCCGTTCCTTCGCACAGCAAAAAAAAAAATTGAATATGTTTTATTTTTTTGCAGTGCGGATGGATCACGGACCCATTCAAATTGCGGTTCCCAATGCACGGAACGGCCACACAACTGCTGTGTGCATGAGCCCTTACATAGTGGAAGGACCAGGGTCCTCCCAGCAGCACAGAGTATTTCAGGATACCAGTTTGCTGATCTTGTGGATGTCAGAGGAACAGAGTTACATATTGTGATGTGCAGGGGCCCAGCAGCACAGAGGATTTTAGATATAGATCATATGAGTGTATTACTGTACAGTGGCGGCACGAAGCGCACAATGTCATAGTAACCAATGACATCATATGCGCATGCACTCAGCAGGACGGCAGGACGGGTTTCACAGACCATGGTCCATGAAAATCCACATGTGTGTAAATGAGGCCTTAGATACATAGCTCAGCAGAAAGTATCCTATATTATAGGATTATATATGTATGCGTATCCAGATGCCATTCTTTTTTTTGCAAGCCCCATTCCTTTCTATGGGTGTATAGAGACATGCACAATATAGACAATGCTGCGACTTTCCTGAACACAGAGATGATAAGTGACACTAATGAATACATAACATTGAAAAGAATGGTCAGGAGTCAGTCTGGAGGTAATGCATTCACGCATTTTTTGTGTCACCTCTACTTCCTAATAGAAGTAAGTAATACTTCCTAATAGAAGTAAGCTCTTGCGAGCAGGGGCCTCACTCCTAGTGGTTCAGTTGTATATTAGCTGGTAACTTTGTGATACCCTCTGAATTGTAAAATGCTGAGGAATATGGTGGCGCTATATAAATAAATATTATTATTATGATTATTCACTACACACATAACAACCGGACAGAAAACTCTCTTCTGTTAAAAAGATGGATGGGGGACTGAAATACAGCAGCACCTTCCCCACCTCTCTTATCTCAGCAGTGGCTGCAGGAGTGTATGTACACAAAGGAGAGGTCCTTATCTCTGTATCTGTATCACACTCTATACAGATATACAGTACAGACCAACAGTTTGGACACACCTTCTCATTCAAAGAGTTTTCTGTATTTTCATGACTATGAAAATTGTAGATTCACACTGAAGGCATCAAAACTATGAATTAACACATGTGGAATTATATACTTAACAAAAAAGTGTGAAACAACTGAAAATATGTCTTATATTCTAGGTTCTTCAAAGTAGCCACCTTTTGCTTTGATTACTGCTTTGCACACTCGTGGCATTCTCTTGATGAGCTTCAAGAGGTAGTCACCTGAAATGGTATTCCAACAGTCTTGAAGGAGTTCACAGAGATGCTTAGCACTTGTTGCCCCTTTTGCCTTCACTCTGCGGTCCAGCTCACCCCAAACCATCTCGATTAGGTTCAGGTCTGGTGACTGTAGAGGCCAGGTCATCTGGCGTAGCACCCCATCACTCTCCTTCTTGGTCAAATAGCCCTTACACAGCCTGGAGGTGTGTTTGGGGTCATTGTCCTGTTGATAAATAAATGATGATCTGACTAAACGCAAACTGGATGGAATAGCATGCCGCTGCAAGATGCTGTGGTAGCCATGCTGGTTCAGTATGCGTTCAATTTTGAATAAATCCTCAACAGTGTCACCAGCAAAGCACCCCCACACCATCACACCTCCTCCTCCATGCTTCACGGTGGGAACTAGGCATGTAGAGTCCATCCGTTCACCTTTTCTGCGTCGCACAAAGACACGGTGGTTGGAACCAAAGATCTCAAATTTGGACTCATCAGACCAAAGCACAGATTTCCACTGGTCTAATGTCCATTTCTTGTGTTCTTTAGCCCAAACAAGTCTCTTCTGCTTGTTGCCTGTCCTTATCAGTGGTTTCCTAGCAGCTATTTTACCATGAAGGCCTGCGGTACACAGTCTTCTCTTAACAGTTGTTGTAGAGATGTGTCTGCTGCTAGAACTCTGTGTGGCATTGACCTGGTCTCTAATCTGAGCTGCTGTTAACCTGCGATTTCTGAGGCTGGTGACTCGGATGAACTTATCCTCCGCAGCAGAGGTGACTCTTGGTCTTCCTTTCCTGGGGCGGTCCTCATGTGAGCCTAGTTTCTTTGTAGCGCTTTATGGTTTTTGCAACCGCACTTGGGGACACTTTCAAAGTTTTTCCCAATTTTTCGGACTGACTGACCTTCATTTCTTAAAGTAATGAAGGTCAGTCGTTTTTCTTTACTTAGCTGCTTTTTTCTTGCCATAATACAAATTCTAACAGTATATTTAGTAGGACTATCAGCTGTGTATCCACCTGACTTCTGCCCAACACAACTCATGGTCCCAACCCCATTTATAAGGCAAGAAATCCCACTTATTAAACCTGACAGGGCACACCTGTGAAGTGAAAACAATTTCAGGTGACTACCTCTTGAAGCTCATCAAGTGAATGCCAAGAGTGTGCAAAGCAGTAATCAAAGCAAAAGGTGGCTACTTTGAAGAACCTAGAATATAAGACATATTTTCAGTTGTTTCATACTTTTTTGTTAAGTATATAATTCCACATGTGTTAATTCATAGTTTTGATGCATTCAGTGTGAATCTACAATTTTCATAGTCATGAAAATACAAAAAACTCTTTGAATGGGAAGGTGTGTCCAAACTTTTGGTCTGTACTGTATACAATAGCTTCATAGACAGTATCCCACAAGATAGGATTAGATGCACAGCTCAGCAGACAGTATCACACAAGGTAAGAGTAGATACACAACTCAGCACACTCCTCTCCTGAAATACTCTGTGCTGCTGGGGACACTGCTCCTCCACTATGTACATAATTTCTCATCCTCTGACCTCCGCAAGATCAGCACACTCCTCTCTTGAAATCCTCTGTGCTGCTGGGAGGACCCTGGTCTTTCCACTATGTAACTCTCATCCTGTGACCTCCACGAGATCAGCACTCTACTCTTCTGAAATCCTCTGTGCTGCTGGGGACACTGCTCCTTCTACTATGTAACAGGATAGGATGCAACAGCTCAGCAAACATTATGACACATAACACTATTAGATACACAGTTTAGCAGCTGAACAGGCAGGATCACACATGGCAGAATTAGATACACAGCTCATCATGCAGTATTACACACAGTAGTATTAGATACACAACTCAAAGGGCAGTATCACAAAAGATAGGATTAGATACACAACTCAGCAGACAGTATCAAACAGGATAGGATTAGATACACAACTCAGCAGACAGTATCAAAAAGGATAGGATTAGATACCCAACTCAGCAGACAGTATCACACAAGATAGCATTAGATGCACAACTCAGCAGACAGTATAACACAAGATAGGATTAGATACACAACTCAGCAGGCAGTATCACACATAATAGGATTAGATACACAGCTCAGCAGACAGTATCACACATGATGTTTGGATTCTGGATTTAGTGTTCCTTTATTTTCATGTGTTTGACTTTCGCACACTTAATATTCTCAATACATCTCACCAAATTTAGCTGGGTCTGCAGATATATATCTTACTGTACATCTGAGGCTAGCTGCTCTGCAGCTTGAGCAATAAGCTAAATGTGGAGCACTCACCGCCGATGTGTATTACAGTTACAGTTACAGTTTTTATAGTTAGTCTCACAATATTATGTTGTTTCAGGACAAAATTGACACCACTTCCAGTTTGGAGATCAGATAAGAGTGGACGCATCTGTACAATGGGAGGGGAGAGAAAGCTGTGAGTCCCAGCTATCCTTGACTCAAGCCATATATTGTCAATTGCATTTACCGTTGTAGTGCACCATTTTCTGTGAATTGTTGTTTTTAAATAGTTTGTCACATCCGTACATTTGGCTATCCTGTGTAGGATGTCTTTGTGGTACATGTGGTCCGCTGCCGGCATCCTTCATTGTATGCAATGTTTCTGGAGATTGCTGTTAGCAACGGATCACATGTGCAGGTTCTGCTCCCCCGATTAGAAATGCACAACAGCATATGGGGTTCTGAGCATTTTCTGGCTTTCAAGACCACTTTTTTGAGTGAGTTTGTTTGTGCATGCATGCCTGGAGGTGTGGCAACTCCAGGTTTGAATGTGCCTTGATTTTGACCCATTGGTAACATTCAGGTGCACCTGTGTAGCCTGCGTCACATGAGTCAAGAATAGCTGGGACTCACAGCTTTCTCTCCCCTCCCATTGTATATATGATTTCACACTGAAGGTAACTGAGAGTTGTTTGCTGTGTGTTGGACTTTAGGCTCCTATCCCAAAGGCCCATATGGCATAGGTAGGTTAGCATTAGATCCCATGCCACTTGAGATACCTTGACGGGGTGCGTGGGCTCCGGTATGTTATTGTTATGTGAATATATTGGCAAAAGTCTCATTTTAATATCAGTGTGAGGGTTTAGCCATATATTGTCCATTGCATTTACCGTTGTAGTGCACCTTTTTCTGTGAATTTCAGTGTGTCACTCCACAGCAAAGGCAGGATTGAAGCTCTCCCCAAGAAGCCTCCATACTCAAACCTGACTGTCATGAGATCCTTTTTTTTTTTAATTATTTTTATTGATTTTCAAAACATATGAACAGACAATTACAGAAGCAAGTATATAAAGTCACATTGCTTACAGATACAGCACTACCTTCTTGTCTATACCATAACAGATCTCAATTTGGGCGTCCCATCATCCAGTGCATTCCCTGTAGGAGTATCGCTCCAACATATAGAGAGAAGATGGGATAACAACAGCGAGCATACGAGAATCCGGAATTCTGATAAGTAAAGTAAAAGGGAATAAGACAGACAGTCATCAGATCCTAAACAGAACCTGGATTCATTGCTAAAGACAATATAGTTCCAGTCTGTAACAGTCCAGGATTCTTGACACCACTGCAAACGAAAGAGACAGTGGCTGGCTGTCAATAGACAGTAATGGGCACCGTGACACCAAATTTCCTTCTGCTAAGCACCTGGGAACTGTTTAAGATGGAGTGCAGAATTGAAGGTACCATCTGTGTCTTGTTGGAAGATCAAACAATCTTCTCTTCTGGTGGTGTGTCTGGGCCATCCAGAACCAGTTCATCATATATGTGTACCCTCATGTAACCACAGCTCCCAGCACCTCCTAACAGCTAGGTCAGAATTAGTGTTGAGCAAAGCGAGCTTCGGATGCTTCATCTGAAATAGCTTTGTTTAAAATTTAGGAATAATACTGTATGGAGATCCGTTTCTGTATAGTATAGAAAGTATAGGCTCCGATGTGCCGAAGTAAGTTGTTTGTGAAGTCGCGTGTGACTTCGTTGAATAACTTTGGTAGTTGATTTTTAAACTTTAAAACTTGAAACCGAACTCTGCTTTGGTTCTGACTAGTACCTCAGAACCGAAGCCAAAGTTTTGAATGAAGTGACTTCTGGTGAAGCATCCGAAGCACACTTTTCTCATCACTTGTCAGAATGGCAGTTCATTGAAACAACTAGCCTGCTTCTCTCAGTACATTGATGCTTCCCCTCTCAAAGTCCGTTCACTGGATAAAATGTCTCACCAAAAGTAGTGTTTGAGTGCTTTTTTATAGGGCAGCGATGAAAGCACTTTTATGCCATCTTGTGGCAAAATCCAGTGTCTAATCACACCACACCTATAATCATTTACATATCTGCATTAGACATAACTGCATGCCGAGTTTTGCAGTAATCCAACATTTCTATCTGCGTTTTTTTGTCAATGAATGTATACTCCCCCATACTGTGCCCTTTAATACAAATATGCCCCACATTGTGTTTCTAATTTGGAAAATTCCTGTGCTCGCTGATTTAAAAATTGCTCAACACTATGTCCATAAGTAAAATACAGGGTGGCCCACAAAAAAGTAGCCGTCTCCAACATCTCCAAATTAAACTTCCTAATAGTAAATCTGTCTTAGTTGTGCATAGCAACCAATGAGAGATCAGCTTTCATTTTTCAGAGCCTTATAGGAACTGAAAACTGAGACAGATTTACTATTTAGCAGTTTGATCTGGAAATATTAGATGCGGGCCACTGTTTTGGTGGGCCACCCTGTAGTAGTCATGATCTGCTCTTGAATACAAATATTCCTTACACTGCCATGAATAAAACTTTATGTCACTTAGGGCCACAGTAAAGAATATTCGCCTCCTGGTATTCCCACACAGTTACCCTGTCTAACCTCTTCTTGCCAGCCTGCTACAGAATGATGCAAATGGTGCAATAACGTCATCATTCCACCTGTATCACAGTGAAGGCTGTGGGTGTCAAAATGTCCATGCATCCTGTAGTTCAACTTCTATCATCATTTGCACCCACATTGTAAGGATAAAGATACAATTAAATCTATAGAATCAGGATAACCTTCTCAGTTCCTCCGGGTTCTGCAGACTGTTAATTTAATAATTCAATACACACCTATGGATATAATGGTGATTTGGAGCTCCGTAACAAAACAATATACTAATAAACCAATCAGTGTAGAGTGCTGAACCTCAAAACCACAAAATTACATGGAGAATGTGCACTGTATTTGAAAACCTTTGTTATTGTCCTCAGATGAAGTCCCCAGTTTGAACATAGAAATGAGTCATCTGCTTGCACAGGAGCTTTTCTCCCTGGTGCTGATACCAGTATGAAACAAATTGTTTCGTACTACACTGTGTCACTCTATGACCATTATTCGAAAATATTCCCTAGTTAATGTTGGCAGCATTCATACTTACACTTATTTTCATCCTTTTACATCATGCCTTTGAAAACAATGTGTTTTAAGGCCATATAACTCCTGGTTTAAAATCATAGAATGAAGAATGTTCTACATATTTTCCTGGTGTCATTCAATATACTGCATTTTGATAATGGCGTGGATAAACAGATAAATAAATGGTAAAGAAACGCAAGTAAATAACAAGGATGTAAATCATGCACACAAGAGGATAATTTTCTGAAAATAAGGACACTTTTCAGAATTTTTTATTCCCTGCAGTGAATGAATTATGTTTGATGTCATGTTACATCTCCTAGTCCCTTGAGTTTTGAGCTTCATCACAGCTTATAAATCCTATTGTCTTCAGCAGTTAACTGTTATTCTTTTGCTTTACTGATTTGTAGTGAGACAAAAGATTCCGCATAATATCTGAAAAGGCCTGTTACTTAGTAACGGATAAAATAATACTTGCCCAGAGCAAGAGATGATTACATACTTCATAGATTATATATATTCACACATGTTCACAGGTGTTCAGCATGACTACACATGTGAGTTATTCTCCAAGATGTGAAGAAAAAGCTGTTTACCTAATGAAGTCTTGTAAAAACTTTAATTCTGTCAATCTTATGCAATAATCCACAACACATCTCATTCTTGCATCCACAATATGAACACTTCACAGTCCCTAAAAAAATAGAAATAAATTAAACTACCAAGTTAAATTCCCCTATACAGGTTGTCCAATTTATATCACCAATGCAATCTGTGGCTTCTCCTGGCTCACGACAGGTCTGAAAACGTGGGTGTGGCATGGGCAGGGAAGGGGATCGGCCAGAGGACCTGTCTCATTTATCACGCCTGTTTTAGGTGTAGAAAATGGTCTAAATGAAAGCCAACTAGGAAGCGATCTTACATTTGATACACAGGACGTTCTTTATTAGTATCCACAATCGTCACATGTATGAATAAGGCCAACGTTTCGGTCCCTCCCGGACCTTGATCACGGCCTACAATAATATACAGATAGACATTATTATAGGGCATAAGCTTAGGGCAAGGACCTCCAAGGTAGTGTTTTCCGAAATACTGCCTGTACCACGAGCCACACAAGAAAAGCAGCGGGAGATTAGGGAGGTAAACAAGTGGCTCAAGAACTGGTGTAGGCAGGAGGGATTTGGGTTCTTGGAGAACTGGGCCGACTTCTCTGTCGGCTACAGGCTCTACCGTAGGGATGGGCTGCACCTCAATGGGGAAGGGGCAGCTGTTTTGGGGGAGAAGATGGCTAGAAGGCTGGAGGAGTGTTTAAACTAGGGACTGGGGGGAGGGTAACTACATTATAGAAGGGGAAGATAGTGCAGATAGAGACTTGGGGGGGGGCAAGGTAATAGAACTGGGGGAGGAATGGAAGGAGGAACTAGAATAGATCAGAAGGAAAGGTGTAGGGTAAGAAATATACATCAACCTCTTAATTGTATGTACACTAATGCCAGAAGCCTAGCTAATAAAACTGGTAAACTGGAATTAGTGATGTGTGAGGAGAACTATGATATAGTGGGAGTAACTGAGACGTGGCTGGATGATAGCTATGACTGGGCAGTTAACGTACAGGGTTACAATCTTTTTAGAAAGGATCGTCAAAACTGGAGAGGGGGAGGGGTCTGCCTTTATGTAAAGTCGTGCCTAAAGCCCACACTCTGGGAAGATATAAGTGAGGGACATAAAGATGTGGAGTCACTGTGGGTAGAAATAAATGGAGCCAAAAACAATAATAAAATACTAATAGGGGTTTATAATAAACCACCCAATATATCAGAGACCACAGAAAATTTACTTCTAAACGCAATAGACGCGGTGGCAAATCATAATTAGGTCATTATTATGGGGGACTTCAACTACCCTGAAATAGACTGGGAAACTGAAATCTGTACATCTCATAAAGACCAAAGACAATTACCTTTCCCAACTGGTTCAGGACCCCACTAGAGGGACGGCCATACTGGACTTAGTATTAACCAATAGATCTGACAGAACTACAGATGTGCAGGTTGGGGGACACCTGGGAAACAGTGACCATAACATAATAACCTTCGAATTGTCATTCAAAAGAGTGTTTCTTCAGGGAGGAACAAAAATACCAAACTTCAAAAAAGCTAAATTTAGCCAACTAAGAGAGGCCATAGGCCTAACTAACTGGGACAAAGTCCTCAAAAATAAAAATACAGCCACAAAATGGGATATTTTTAAAAGCATCCTAATATCTAATTGTGAGAGGTACATACCGTATAGGAATAAAATGATAAGAAAACAAGAAAAAAAAAGAAAAAACCAATGTGGATAAATAGAACTGTAAAGAAAGCAATAAATGACTTAAAGAAACCATTTAAATCACTAAAATAGGAGTAGAGCGAGGAAGCATTGAAAAACTATAAGAAAAAAATAGAATATGTAAAAGACAAATAAAAGCAGCCAAACTAGAGACTGAGAGATTAATCGCCAAAGAGAGTAAAACTAACACTAAAATGTTCTTCAATTATATAAATACTAAAAAGTATAAACCTGAAGGTGTCAGCCCCTTACAGAGTAATGAAGGGGGAGTTGCAGAGAGCGATGAGGAGAAAGCGAAGCTATTAAAGGGGTTGTCCAAGTTGTTTTTTTGTTCTTTATATGTTTCTAACTTGTCAGGTATAACAACTTTCCCATATACTTTGTGTTTCTAAAGCTGCTGGTTTCTCAGAGTTGACTGAGGGTCACATGACCTGTGATGTCACCTTATCTCCCTGGTCTATGATGTTTCGTGCACAAGCCTCAGAGTTCAGATAACAGCCTGTACACGAGACGTCACTGGCCACGCCCCCTTTCTTTGCCGGGCTCCTGCTATCTGCTCTCTCCCTGGATTCCTTCAGACACATTAACCCCTTCAGCCAGAACACACTGAGGGCTCAAGGCTTTACAACAAATAGTAGCTCAGCAGGGGGCAATGTGGAGGAGTAGAGATGATTGTACAAGAACAGGTAGGGAGAATTTCCTGTGTGTATCAGCAGTGTCATTGTACAGCTGGGACTTGTAGTCCTACACATACAACATGCTGCTGAGTATTCCAGCAGGCAGACATGTCACTCAGCAATTGTATTCACTGCCTTTGCAGAGAAGGGGGGAGGGGCTGAGATTGTTGTTATACTCTTTTTCTGAGGGATAGGGACAATAGGAAAGGAGGAGGAGGAGTATGTCTGTATGTCAGAAGTAGTATATAAGCTAGTATGAAGGAGACAATAGTGGGTGATGATTGTGTGAACGCAGAATCCGTGTGGGTGGAATTACAAGGGGAGACTAACAATGAAAGAATAATTTTTGGTGTAATTTATAGACCCCCAAACATCACTGAGGAGATAGAGGATCAGCTGCATAGACAAATAGAGCGGGCTGCCCAGGCAGGGTACAGTAGTGATAATGGGAGATTTTAACTTCCCTGGTATTGACTGGGGTCATGGATCGGCTTCAACTGCAAAGGAGAGAAATTTTCTTAACTTATTGCAGGATAATTTTCTGGGTCAGTTTGTAGAAGAACCAACAAGAAGTGATGCACTGTTGGATCTGGTTATATCTAACAATGCAGAGATAGTTGAGGAGGTAATTGTTCGGGAAAACCTTGGTAATAGTGACCACAATATAGTTTACTTTTATCCTAAAGTGTAAAAAGCATAAACATGCTGGGAGATCAAAAACATTTAATTTTAAAAAGGCCAATTTCCCAGGGTTATGGGCCGCACTCCAGGACATAGACTGGGAGCAGCTGTTGTCAAGTAGTAACACAGATGATAAATGGGAGACCTTCAAATCTACACTGGGTAACTATACTGCAGAATTTATTTCTAGGGGAACAAATACAAACGCTTAAATTTAAACCCTGCGTGGCTTAATGCGGATGTTAAAAGGGCAATACATGAAAAACAAAGGCATTTAAAATATACAAATCAGAGGGGTCTGCTATAGCCTTTAATAACTACAAAAGGGTTAATAAAGATTGTAAAAGGACTATAAAAGCAGCAAAAGTTCAAAATGAAAGGCTGGTGGCCAGGGATAGCAAAACCAATCCCAAAAAAATCTTCAAATATATAAATGCAAAAAAAC
>ONZH01029579.1:0-15032 GCA_900303285.1 Rhinella marina | reverse complement strand
TTGCGAGGAGAGAACGGAAGGTGATTGCCTCCAGATCCTTTTCCACTTTATCTTGTGGTTAATATATATTTATATATATATGTTATATAATTGGTTCGGTACTTGAAAGTTGTACAGTTTTGTATTGGTTAATAAATTGCCGCTACGGCCTTTTTTCACCAAATCAAGTCTCCTGGTGTATTTGTAGGTATTGGGAATATGGGAGGGGGATAGGAGGCCGAGCATCCTTCATCCAAAAGCTATTCCATTGCAATATGATTGCTTGCACAGTGCTCCTTGGGATGTTTAAAGCTTGGGAAATCTTTTGGTATCCAAATCGGCTTTAAACTTCTCCACAACAGTATCACGGACCTGCCTGGTGTGTTCCTTGGTCTTCATGATGCTCTCTGTGCTTTAAACAGAACCCTGAGACTATCACAGAGCAGGTGCATTTATACGGAGACTTGATTACACACAGGTTGATTCTATTTATCTTCATCAGTCATTTAGGACAACATTGGATCATTCGGAGATGCTCAATGAACTTCTGGAGTGAGTTTTCTGAACTGAAAGTAATTGGGCCGAATAATTCTGCACGCTCAACTTTTCAGTTTTATTATTACAAAAAAAGTTTAAATGATCCAATAAATTTTGTTCCACTTCACAATTGTGACCCACTTGTTGCTGATTCTTCACCAAAAATTTAAAATGTTATATCTTTTTGTTTGAAGCCTGAAATGTGGCAGGGCGCCAAATACTTTCGCAAGGCACTGTATGTTAAAACAGCAGCACATTTAGTTATGTACAGGAGTTGAACAGACTCCACAGCAATAAAATAGTAAGGTTGTGATTGTTACTGTAGATGTAGTTACTAGAGATGAGTAAAGTTTAGAAAAATTTCATCCAGAAACTTTGACGAAGCTTGACAAGAAATTTGATTAGTTATGAATTAATTTATCACGAATTTCCATGTTAAAACCCTATTCAGTCCATTAATCAATGGAACCATTTTTAACGGCCACTTAGACAAAAGTACACCTATCTAATGGCTGTTAAAAACAATAATAAACTAGTAATAATAATAAAAAAACAATAATAATATTAACCCTTTCAGCCCCGGAGGTTTTTTCGGTTTTGCGTTTTTGTTTTGCGCTCCCTGCCTTGATGCAACCATAACTGTTTTATTTTTCTGTTCACATAGCTGTATGAGGGCTTGTTTTTTGCGGAACAAGTTGTACTTTCCAACGCCACCATTTAATATTGCATATGGTGTAGTGGGAAGCGGGAAAAATATTCCAAATCGGGTGAAATTGCAAAAAAAAACGCAATTCCGCCACAGTTTTACGGGTTTTTTATATACGGCGTTCGATGTGCGTTAAAACTGACCAGTTACTTTCATTCTACTGGTCAGTACGAATCCGGCAATACCTAATATGTATAGTTTTTCTTGCATTTTGATAGTGATATAAAAATTATTATTATGTTTATGTGTGTTATGTATATTATGTGTACGGAGCTGTATGGGAGCTCATTTTTTGCGGGGAGATCTGAACTTTTTATTGATACCATTCTGGGGTGTGTATGACTTTTTGATCGCTTTTTATTTAATTTTTTTTAAAAAAAAAGGGACGCTTTTTCCGTTTCTTTTTTCCGTATGGGAATTTTTTTTTTTTTTATAATATGGGCGTTTTCGCACATGGCGATACCCATGATGTGTATTTTTTAAATTTTTTTAACACTTTTATTTTTATTTTCGTGAAAGGGGGGTGATTTAAACTTTTATGTTTTTTTATTTTTATAAAAAATAAAAATTTTATATTTATAGACATACGCATGAGCGTACAAATAGCTTACAAATCCTCAGAGTACTATTGTCTGCGCGATTACGTAATACGCAGGCACGTACGACGAGAGGCTGCGGCGTGCACTCCTCAGAGGCAGAGCGAATATTCGAAAATGGCATCCAGACGATCCTCATCATTTAGCTCTGCTGCACAGCTGAAATACATAGTCCGGCTGATGGACCGCCAGGATTACGATTTACGATGGCATACACCGCCACCCGAACCACCATAAAAAGGAGGTGATCCAGCAGGTGATCCGAGGCTTGCGCCATCGTTTCGACACCTTGCGGACCCCGGGCCAGATCCAGCGTAAATGGTCAGATCTGAAATCGCCTACAGAGGCAGTATGTATATTTGAGGTAGAACAAGTAAGGTGCTGTCTATCCGGCTAAGTGCATAGTACAACCATCCACCATACAATAAAGTGAATATGAGGACACATTGCGGTACCTGTAAAGAAATACACACAATGGGCAACATACTTGAAAACGTTGCTGAAAGGTAAAAACATTAGTGCAAACAATCAAGTGCAAACAATATAGTGCAAATACATTATATGTATAATGTAAACATTTTAAATATCACCTACCTAGTTTAAGTCTCTTTTCTTCTGACGCTTGTCATAGAACTGGAGCAGAGTCCCAAACTCAGTTGCAATTTGTAATCCACATAGGTAAAATTGTAATCCAAATGGTTAAAAAAAATAGCAGCAAAGGTTCCTTAAAAAACCCTCTTTCAAGGGGCTCCCCAATAACCTGAAAAGGGGGAAAAAAGGGATGAGGCGCACGTATGCGCAACTTGGTTAAAACTTTTTTTTTGATGGGGGGAGTCCTGACAATCCATGTCCATCTGGGTGAGGACAAACACAGGGCAACAAAATTAAAAACACACGCCAACTAGTGCTCACCCTTCAAGTTAAGTCCACATTGTGGCTCCCATAAAAGCTGCAGGATCCTTAGGCCAGCAGGTCCTCTTCACTGCTGCTGGAGCTAAAAGACATGAGAAGGCGCTTCTGCCTCATGAAAGCGACACTGGCTGCGGCAGCAGACCCCCACCGACCTCTCAGGGATGGTCTTGGTAGTGACTGGGCGGTCACACTGGCAAGGGCCGTGGCAACTTGGGCCTTGCCCATTACCTTGTAGTGGCCAGATCCGGCAGAATCTCCGGCTGTAAGGGCTCTGGTAACGGTCTTCCGCGAGCGGCGGACTGTGCGGCCTGCAACTGCCATGGCAGTTGGTATTGTACCACCGATGACTGGTACACAAAACTGTTGGTGGTCATCTGTCCCACATGAAGGATCGGCGGCGGTGGCAAATCTGGTATCAGGGGTTCCAGCTGAGCTTGGGATTTCTTCTCAGATCGCAGAGTCCCATCATTGGTCTCATGGGAACACCGAGCCTCTTCTGCGGCCTGGGCCTCCTCAGTCCAGTCTTCCAGGGGGCGCTGCAGGAGTAGCTGGTTGCTTAAGGAGTTTCACCCCAGTAGCAAATGGGCCTTGGAGGCTCTTCATAGGGGTATACTCCACGTAATCCCCTGCATGGAGATTGTGGTGGACGGGCAGAAGATACGGCGGTTTACGTATAATTTTTCCCGCTCTCTCCTCATCGCCAATAAAACCTACTCCCCGTTCCACGCTGAACCAAATAACGGTAACCCTTCAGCGCTCCAGCTTAGGGTTACCAGACCGTGGGTGCTCCAAAACCTGCACAACCCACTCCTCTACCAGCTTTTTGTATTCCCAGAGGGTTGGGGGCGTTCCGGGTGACAGCCTCGGGGACCCTTGGATTTTGCTGAAGGGAGTAGTCCTTCCGCGGCGGAGCGGGAACTCCTGCCGCCTCTGCCGTGCCCGACTTCTTGGGCTGCCGGACATGTTGAGAGACGTAGATCTCCTACGGTTCTTAATTTCCTGAGTTGCCTCGTCTTCCTCGCGCGCGGGAGAAGGGGGCGTAGCTACCAGGGAGGAGTCTGCATCACAAATAAAATGAATTCGTACGCAACAGCGTATAGAGTAACTTATACATAGCAATAGCGTATAATTGACAGGACAAACTACGTAGCGAATGCGTACAAAGCCGAAGCGAATCACCTAATATTCGGATTTGCTTCGCAGCTAAAAATTCCCAAGATTCGATACGAATCAACGAATCGATTCGCTCATCTCTACACATAATAACGTATAATTTGTACGCAGCTTCATCGAATAGATTCGTATTCCTTCGAATCTTGTGAAAACTTTGACGAATATTTGGCGAAGCAAATTTTGGATGATTCGCTCATCTCTAGTAAGTGTAATAAACAGACAGTTATAACAGAACTCATGTTGGCATTACTGCAAAGAGGCTCACAAGAATAGTTACAAGTTATTGCTACGAAGAGACTCAGTGATTAGTAGGTAAAAGTCTCTATACAGAGGGCACAGTAATCTAGCATAATGTTATGTTACAAACTTGGTTAGTTTTCATCCATGGTGTGGGAGACTAGTAATCCACATATAGAGTTCGCCTTAGGACTGACTGCCTTGAGCCTGGACTTTCCACATCACACTAAGGCCCCTTTCACACAACAGTATTTTTTGCGGGCTCCGATCCGCATTTTTCACATGAAAAATGCGGAGCCATTCATTTCTATGGGTCTGCAAAAAATACTGAGAGCATACGGTGTGCTGTCCGCACCCGTATGCCCGTTACGTAGCCCCACAAAAAAGATAGAACATATCCTATTCTTGTCCGCACAACGGACAAGGATAGGCATTGTTACAATGGATCCGCAAAAAAAACGGATGCCATATGGACGACATCCGTTTTTTTTGCGGATCTGCAATTTGCGGACAACGTTCGTGTGTAAGAGGCCTAAAATACATGCTTTTTACTGTATGTATTGAGCACCTCTAGTCTGAGGTGACATTTCTCCAGACCTCTTTTCAAGATTTATCACCACCATCTGGCCAACCTCTCAACATGGTCTGGGATATTGATGAAACATGCAATCCTCACCCAGAGTATCACATCTCAGTATTCTGTCACAGTAGCTACAGCATAAATCATGCTCCACCTCTTAGTGGCATCACTGTTACACTTTTCAGCTAGTCTCTACAATTTCCTCCTCCTCTAGGCTACCGATTCCAACTAGGACACAAGGGGAAGAACCACCCTCTTAGTATGCATCAGCATAACATTGCACATTTTTAAGTGCACATAAATAAACAGATATAGCAAAATTAACTCTTTTTCCCCAACCAGTCCAGCCTAAAATCAAAGGAGGCACAAATCAATGCTGATTATTAACTGAGTAAACTGAACACAGTCAACCACCAGCAATCTATAGGTTTAATCAGTCACTAAAAATATACCGTATTTTTCGCTTTAGAAGACACACTTTTTTCCCCCCAAAAGTAGGGGAAAATGGCCCTGCGTCTTTTAACGCAAATATTAGTGAACACTTCCATTATGGAAGCGCTCACTAGTATGTAATAGGTGCCGGGAGCAAGGAAACATACTCACCCTCCTGCGCTGCAGCTCCGGTCCGGGTCCGGCGCTCCTCTGTTTTTTCCTGGCGGCGCTGCACTGTCCTGACCTTGTACAGTGTCAGGACGTAGTGCGCGCACTCTGACCTGATGCTGAACACAGTTAGGTGACAGTGCAGCACGGGCAGAGAAGACAGAGGAGCGCCGGACCCGGAGCGGAGCCGTGGCGCAGGAGAGGTGAGATAGTTTTTTTATTTTATTCTGATGGGGGCACAGTTGGCTGATATTTGGGCACAGTGGGCTGATCTGAGGTCTGATGGGGGCACAGTGGGCTGATCTGAGATCTGATGGGGGTACAATGGGCTTATCTGAGGTCTGATGGGGGCACAATGGGCTTATCTGAGGTCTGATAGGGGGCACAGTGGGCTGATCCTGAGGTCTGATGGGGGCACATTCAGCTGGATGCCGTGGTCTGATAGGGACACTGTGGGCTGATATGGGGGCACAGTGGGCTGATTCTGAGGTAAGATGGGGGCAGAGTGGCTGATATGGGGGCACCATGGGCTGATCTGAGGCTCTGATAGGGGCACAGTGGCTGAAAAGGGGGCACAGTGGGCTGATCTAAGGTCTGATGGGGCAGAGTGGGCTGATATTGGGCGTGAGTGGGCTGATATGGGGCTGAGTGGGCTGATAAGGGGGCTGAGTGGGCTGATTCTGAGGTCTGATGGGGGCGTCTGAAGGGCTGATCTGAGGTCTGATGGATATCTGAAATTTATGGGGGGTATGATATGAGGTCTGATGATATGGGGGCACAGTGGGCTGATCTGAGGTCTGATGGGGCACAGTGGGGCTGATCTGAGGTCTGATGGGACACAATGGGCTTATCTGAGGTCTGATGGGAGCACAATGGGGTTATCTGAGGTCCTGATGGGGGCACAGTGGGCTGATCTGAGGTAAGATGGTGGCCACAGTGCGGCTGATCTGAGGTCTGATGGGGCACAGTAGGCTGATCTAAGGTCTAATGGGGGCAAGAGTGGGCTGATATGGGGGCACAGTGGGCTGATATGGGGCTGAGTGGGCTGATATGGGGCTGAGTGGGCTGATCTGAGGTCTGATAGGGGCACAGTGGGCTGAAAAGGGGGCACAGTGGGCTAATATGGGGGCTGAGTGGGCTGATATGGGGGCTGAGTAAGCTGATATGGGGGCTGAGTGGGCTGATATGGGGGCAGAATGGGCTGATATGGGGGCAGAGTGGGCTGATCTGAGGTCTGATGGGGGTCTGAAAGGGCAGATCTGAGGTATGATGTGATATCCTGAAATTTATGGAGGGTCTGATATGAGGTCTGATGAAAAATATGTTTTCTTATTTTCCTACACTAGAATCTGGGGTGCGTCTTATAACGCGAACAATACGGTATTTATTTCACGGAAAGTTATGTCACTTATTTATAAACTGTGAAATGCAGTCACATGTCCAGGTTCCCAGGGTAATGTCCCTTGTTCAGTGATATTTCATATTCTGGCTATGTGCTGATTTCCCAACACTCCCATTGCCCCCAGAAAATGAAAACATCACATATCACATGATGTTTCCTCCAGGAGTAGAGCTAAATCAGAGGAGAGAGTGGGTATATACAGATAGGAATTGAAGACTCATGGGAATTGTAGTTCTTAGCCATTGAGCAGTGCAGCAGGATCAACCCATCAGAATTACTGGCTCAAGTATCTGAGAACAAGAAAAATATTTTTCAAAAAATAAATGAAAAAGACTCAAGAGGCAACAATGAGTATGCATTCTTTGCCATACCTCCTTTAAGTGGGAAGTTTATGAAGTTGGATGTCCCCTTGAACTCTTGTTACCAAAAAGTAAACAGTGTTGCAGATGGTTTCCAGTCATGCAGCTCAGTAAAGTTTAAAGCAAGAGTCCAAAAATGTAAAATTGGCTGTGGATGTACATGGTGCCCTCATTTTGACATGTTTGTGCTGCCGATCTGCTAGTTCCTGGGCCCATCTTCCTTCACCTAAGATAGCCAACAGCATCTTATACAATCCTACACAGTGTGTAGTATTCTGAGACACTCCTCCCTGCTGAAGATGCTGGTCATTGGACTTGTGCTGGTCCAACTGACAGCAGAAGGAAATGTCTTAAACTATCACAGCATGCTTTGCATAGAGTAGTCAGAGATGGCAGCCATTTTAGATGAAAGAAGAGAGGACTGGGAATCAGATGATCCATGGCAAGAAACTTCAAAGAAGAGCACCATGTGCATTTATGGCACTAATCATTCCACAGATACTGTTACATTTTTTTTGTAAAACCAGAGGGTTTTTTAACTCATCGGTGGCTGCAAATGTTATGATTAAGTATAAAAATAAGGTGGAATAAGAGTTTTTATGAAAATCCATGCACACAGATTTTGGGCAAAAGACCCTATAGGGAAAATTCTCTGTGGGCTGATGCACAGGGAGCCACCCGAACCCTCCTCACAGCCACTGCCCAGGTGCAAAATGATCTGATTAATCTATGCAAGCTGCAGGTGCCCTCCTGAATTCAACTGTACAACCGTCCTCAGTATGGTGATGGACTAGTATTTTATACTGCATGGTGGTATTTGTTTTTGCTGGGCGTCATTTTGTGGTACATCACGGTATTGCTGGCCCTGCCTACTTCTGTCATCACTGCCTATTTGTGTTTCCCTCTTACTGTCAATTTGGACTCGCCTACAATATGGGGCAGCTTTTAAGTTCCTAGGCTGCCCCTGGACAGTTTTTATGTATGTTATGCAAGTTGCAAAATATTAGGTTTTCTCATTTTTTAAGGTTTCATTATTGCAGTTTTATAAACATAATAGTAACAAGTCCAAAGTATGAGCAACATACAATTTATGGAATGCATGGAAATAGTTGGTCAGAAGGTTAATTTTCTTTATAACTCCCATCCGCCAGCTCCAGTAACAGTGTAGCACACTCTGCTCAGGCCACTTATCTAACAGTGTTACTCATCTGTCCTGAACCCAGAGCTGCACAATGCCTTGCTCTCCATACTGTAGCTTTGGAGCCTCTGTTTCCTCTCTATGTCAGTTTTCCATGGTGACCTGATACACAGCAATGAAGTCATGTAGGTGGATTATTTAAACCTCCTTCTGATAGCAAGGCGCCACATGATAATTCAGTTTTCCTGTTGTCCATCATTTTATTTTTTGGACTGACTTCCTTGGCTACTCTGCTACATTGGACTTGCTTGTAGATATTCTGTTGCATTGTACAGCACTACTTTAGCTCCATACCTCCCAACTGTCCCAGATCCAGAGGAACAGTCCCGGATTTCGGTGGCTGTCCCGCGTTCCCTAGATTGACTGATCTCAAAGAACGATGATTGTAATGGTTAAGCAGGGAGCTGTCCGCTCCACGCATTACCATGTAGCTCAACTGCCGGCATTCCACAGCAGCAGCAGGATGCCCTCACACATTGTCGTTCAGTGTACAAGGAGCTGGGAATCAGCCTCTGTGCTCCTTCTCTACAGACCAGCAGAGCGATGCGTGACAGTGCATCCTGCTGCTGCTGGGGAGTGCTGGCATCTGAGCTGTGAGCATCGAAGGAACTAGGTGAGAATTTACTGTTTTTGTTTTTTTTGTTTTTTTTACTTCCACTGAAGAGGACACACATCTGGCGTAACCACTGTGAGGGGGTACATATCTGATGTAAGCATTGTGAGGAGGTACATATCTGACATAACTACTGTGAGGGGGCACATATCTGGTCCTAATTATTATGAAGGGGCAAAAATCTGGCGTAACCACTGTGAGGGGGCACATATCTGGCGTAACCACTGTAAAAGGGCACATCTTGCGTAACCACTGTGAGGGGGCACATATCTGACCATAACTACTGTGAGGGGGGCACATATCTGGCTATAACTACTGTGAAGGAGGCATATCTGGGCATAGAGACTGTGAATGGGGCACATCTGGGCATAGCTACTGTGAAGGGGGCACATCTAGACATGACTACTTTGAAGAGAGCAGAATGTGGGCATAATTACTGTGAAGGGCACAATGTGGGCATAATTACTGTGAGGGGCACAATGTGAGCATTACTACTGTGAAGGGTCACATTTGTGCATAACTACTGTGAGGGGCACAATATGGGCATAGCTACTTTGAGGGGAACAATGTGGGCATTACTACTGTGAAGAAGGCACAATGTGGACATTACTACTGTGTGCTGACACAAAGGGGAGTAATTACTATGTGGGGGCATTAAGGGGACTGTGTGGGACTGGGTGTGTATAATTATGTTTTGGGCGGAGTTAGAGGCCTGGCCTAATATGAAACAAATTGCCACATATTGTCCCTCTTTCTGTTTTTCAAAAGTTGGGAGGTATGTAGCTCAACCGCTCCAAGTGTGTTTCAACTTCATCGCTGCATGTCCACAGTTCAGTATTGTACAGCTCTTCCACAGGTCAAATATTTCAAATGTGTTTCTGCTCTGTTTTATTGTTGCACATCTACAGTACATCTCAGAGTTGTACAGCACTACTACAGCTTTAGATCTCCAAGTGAGTTTTAACTCTGTTTCACTGCTGCACAGCTATAGCTCCAGACCAGCAGCTGCTCCACATCAACTACCTCTCTAGATCAGCTATGACCACTTACAGTCAAAGGTCCATGATTAGAGATGAGCGAATCATTGAAAATTCGCTTTGGCGAATGTTCGATGAATTTATGACAAGATTCGTTCTTAACACGAATTTATTCAGTCGAATTTGCATTAAAAAATAATCGTTGTTTTGCGAACATTCCTGCACAAATTACGAACATACAGTCTAAGTGTTGTTAAAAGTACGCTACTGAACTGAATACGTAAGCATTAGCGTACAAAGTGTGTATGAATCCTTAGTGTACTATTGATTCGCGATTGCGTCATACGCACGCACACACGACACTAGGCCGCGGCGTAAAGTCCTCAGAGGCAGTCCATATGAGCTAGAAAAGTAAGGTGCTATGTATCCGGTTAAGTGCATAATTTACCAAACATACCATACAATAAGTGCATAATAGGACACATTGCAGTACCTGAAAAAGAATACACACAATGGGCTAAAGTGGTTGAACGTTGCTGTAAAAACATTATTGCTAAAATACTGCAAAGACATAATTATGCAAACATTTTAGTGCAATCAATTTCATATTTGCAAGCACGATAGGCTCAGATATACATTTGAGTCTCTCCTCAAGGCTGCTTGGCATAAAACACTGGAACACATAGTCCAAAATTCAATTGTAATCCTCGTGAGTCAATTTTGTAATCCAAACAGGTAACGTGTAATCCACATGGATAATAGAAAATAGCAGCAAATAGAGTACCCTCTTTTCAAAGGGGGCTCCCAAATAACCTGAGAAGGGGGGGGGGGGAATAGGCGCGCTTAGGCGCAACTGGGAATTTTCTGCAGAATGGGGTGCGGGTGAGTCCTCACAAGCCATGTCCATCTGGTTGAGAGTCAAACAAGGGGCAATACAAACTAAACAAACAAAAAAAGTGCCAACTAGCTCTCACCCGTCATGTGCAGTCCATGGTGTGGCTCCCATAGGTCCTCTTGAAGTGTCCTTGAGACAGCCAGTAGTTGGGTCCCTTAGATGAGGGACCTGAAGTCCTCCTTGCTTGAGCTGCTACTGATGGACATCAGAGGACGCTCCTGCCTCTTGTAGGCCAAGCTCGATGCCGTGGTGGAACTCCACTGCCCTCTTCTTCCGAAGTCGGACTTGACCGGGTCCGGGTGGTAGTCACGCTGGTGAGCGCTGCAGCCACTTGCGCTTTTCCGGATACTCCTGCTGGGACAGCAGGGGTAAGGACTTCTGGCTGCAGAGGTTCCGGCAAGGTTGCATCCAGGGAAGAAGGAACGGTAGTTGGTATTGGTGGATCACCGTGGATTGGAATATAAATGATGACGTTGTCAGCTGACCCAGCTGAAGGGACTGTGATGGTGGTGGTTCCAGTCCAGGTATCAGAGGCTCTAGTTGTGGCTGTGGCTTTTCCCTGAACTGGGGGATGCCATCTGGTGACTCCTGAAGGCAGCGCACGCATCCTGGACCTGGTGGTTCATCCGGCCACACTTCTGATGTAGGTATATGTTCTGATGTAGGTACCAAAGGCTTAGAAAGTAGGGTAACCCCGGTAGCAAAGGGGCCTTTCAGGGATGCCATGGGGGTATACTCCACCTGATCCTCCACATACAGGCTGTGACAAGGCTGGGGCAGGTATGGTGGTTCAGACCTCATCTGAGGAACCCTTCTACAATTGGCTGTTTCTGTCTGGCTGATTTAAAGGACACCTCATGATCTGGACCTATGGGAGCCACAACATGGACTGCACCTGACGGGTGAGAGCTAGTTGGCACTTGTTTTTAATTTATCTTGTTTTGTATTGCCCCTGTTTAACTCTCACCCAGATGGACATTGTCAGGACTCCCCCCCCCCCCATTCTGCAGAAAATTTCCAGTTGCGCCTAAGCGTGCCTTTTCCTTTTTCCCCCTTCTCAGGTTGTTTGGGAGCCCCCTTTGCAAAAAGGGTTCTCTATTTGCTGCTATTTTCTATTATCCATGTGGATTACACGTTACCTGTTTAGATTACAAAATTACCTCACGAGGATTACAATTGAATTTTGGACTATGTGTTCCAGTGTTTTATGCCAAGCAGCCATGAGGAGAGACTCAAACGTATATCTGAGCCTATCGTGCTTGCAAATGTGAAATTGATTGCACTAAAATGTTTGCATAATTATGTCTTTGCAGTATTTTAGCAATAATGTTTTTACAGCAACGTTCAACCACTTTAGCCCATTGTGTGTATTCTTTTTCAGGTACTGCAATGTGTCCTATTATGCACTTATTGTATGGTGTGTTTGGTAAATTATGCACTTAGCCGGATAGATAGCACCTCACTTTTCTAGCTCATATGGACTGCCTCTGAGGACTTTACGCCGCGTCCTAGTGTCGTGCGTGCGTATGACGCAATTGCGAATCAATAGTACACTAAGGATTCGTACGCACTTTGTACGCTAATGCTTATGTATTCAGTTCAGTAGTGTACTTTTAACAACGCTTAGACTGTATGTTCGTAATTTGTGCAGGAATGTTCACAAAACAACAATTATTTTTTAACGCAACTTCGACTGAATAAATTCGTATTAAGAACGAATCTTGTGATAAATTCGTAGATTATTCGCCCAAGATTCGCTCATCTCTACTCCTAGCCATTCTAGAATTTGAGGAAGATTCACAAAAAGTGGACTGAGGCTGGTGTCAGAGCCACTACATACAGGTGCATCTTCTTTGTATCAAGTCACTTATGACCTAGAGACAATGTCAAAAGTGTCTTACCTGGGCTAAGGAGAAAAGGGACTGTTGCTCAGTGGTCCCTTTTCAAGATGAAAGTACATTTTGCATTTCATTTGGAAATCAAGGTTCCAGAATCTGGAGTAAAAGTGGTGACGCACACAATTTAAGTTGCTTGAAAAAAGTGATGGCTTGGGGAGCCTGTCATCTGCTGGTGTTGGTCCACTGTGCTATATCAAGTCCAAAGTCAGCGCAGCCATCTACCAGGAAACCTTAGAGTACTTTATGCTTTCCTCTACGGACAAGCTTTATGGAGATGCTGATTTCATTTTCCAGTAGGACTTGGCACCTGTCCACACTGCTAAAAGTACCAATACCTGGTTTAATAACCACGGTATCACTGTGCTTGATTGGCCAGCAAACTCTTCTAACCTAAACCCCATAGAGAATCTATGGGGTATTGTTAAGAGGAACATGAGAGACACCAGACCCAACAATGTAGATGATCTGAAGGCCACTATCAAAGCAGACAGGGCTTCCATAAAACCTCAGCAGTGCCACAGGCTGGTCGCCTTGACCAAAAGGAGCCCAGATCAAGTGTTGAGTGCATATACTGTACATAGTTTTCAGCAGGCCAACATTTCTGTATTAAAAATCATTTTAATTGGTCTTATCTAATATTTTAATTTTTGGGTACTAACTTTTGGGTTTTCATTAGCTGCAAGCCATAATCATCAACATTAAATGAAATAAATGCTTGAAATAGATCATTCTATGTAATGAATCTATATAAGTTTCACTTTTTGAATTACTGAAATAAATTCATTTTTTTATTATAATTTAATGAGATGCACCTTTATTTCTATAGCAATCTTGCAATAGTGCAGCCTTTATTTTGAGGCACAATTGCCTGAGTGACATAAACTTCTGTCCCTATAATAGTATGCAGAAATTCAGTAACATTAATTTCATGACAACCAAACAAACATTCTGCAAAACCGTGATTCTTTTATGTAGATGTTTTTAGGGTAAGTATGTTACTCAATCTTTAATATGTTAAACTAGCAGTATTAAGAGCAAATAGCTTTAATATGCTATAAAATACAATGATATAATTCATACACGTATCCTAGCACGAAACGTTCAGTTTAAATCCAATTTCTGTAATCGCTTAATCACACTGTCTTCATCTCTAGGACAGAACGTTATATTTTGTTCAGAATTCGTAAAGTCATAAAAATCATCAGGAATGCATAATAATAATAAGACATAGGCTTTGTTGCCTCGGTGCACAATTGTCTGTTTAATATCAGATTCATTATAATTGTATATACTACCCCAATTATAAATAATAGATATAATAAGGATACCAAAACATAATTTGTTTAGTGATGCATCCTTAAAAGGGTTGTGCCACAGTAAATGTTATTTTAATATAACTCATCAGGAAAAAGTGGTTACTTTTGTAATTTACTTTCTGTTACCAAAAAGCTCCAGCCTACAAGATATTCTCCTTACTTCAATATAATGGTGCTCCTTGTGTGTAATCTGTATAGCAATGTGCACATCCATGTACTGAGATGGTCACACATGCCGTTTGCATCCTTCAACTGGCACTAGCCATATTTACTGTTAGAAGTTGTGACAATTATGAGGAGAGTGATGCAGCAGAAAGAACGTACCCATTTACAAAGGATACTATGGAGAATGTAGCAGAGCAATTGGAGCAATGAATGGGGTACATGGCTGGTTCTAGCTGATGGAATCTGATTGGTTGCTATGGGCAATTAAGCCAGTCCCACTTAACACCAGTTTGATAAATTCCCCCATTGAGTGTTACTCTTCTATTTTTTTTTTCGCGCACATGAAAAACGCATCAAAAACTGATTGCATCCACACAGAAAAAGCTGAAACAAAGAATGCAAGCGCAGACAAAGCTGATTGAACTTGCATGCAAAACCATCAGTTGGATCCTATCCTGAGCAGATCTTGATGCAATCCCCATTGGTGAGAAAAGAGGGTGTGGCGAGGGAGTGGAGCCGGCGGCACAGCAGGCACATCACATTTATCTTTATTAACGCCAGTTTTCCAGCATGAATAAAGAAAGAAATCTATGGCAACTAGGAGGCTGCCGTAGATTTCAGACTGTTGAATGGCAAGCAGAAGGATGTGTCTCTACATAACTTTTTTGCATCCTCTGGCGGCGTATCGAGACTGGTGAAGAAAAAAAAAAAGATCTTCATAAATGTCACCCAAAGTTTTTGGAACACACATTCTGGCACACATTCTGTGCAAGTAGACATAAAGAGTAAAGCAGAAATACACCCTTCATTGAAGAACTAGGACATCACACAACACAAAGCATGAGGTAGATTTGTATTCATCACACATGCTGTTTACCTCTTATAAATT